>JAAGAY010145324.1:0-86110 GCA_011801015.1 Ardeotis arabs | reverse complement strand
AGCGGTGGGCACGCACCCAGCGTCTGCATGGAGAGGAGGGGGTCGCGAGGTCGCCCCAGCCCTGGCTGGGCTTTCACGGATGCTGCAGCTGCGTGTGCATGCGTGTGGCTCCAGCCAGCTCTACAGAGGCTTTAAATAATTAACCTCTTGCTGATGAAATGTCGTGTTCAGAGGAGGGCGTGTGACATGTAGCTGGCCATTGGGATGGAGGCAGGCAGCAGAATTGTTCTAAAAGATGGGAACAACTGCGGTAACCGACATCTTGCTCGCGTAATGGAGAGCCCGAACATCTCTAATCGAAATAATAACCGTCATCGCTTGAATTTTATTTAATAAGCCTCAACATCTAGCCTGGCGCTCGAAATAACGTTAGCATGGTGTTAGCCTGGCCTCGGAGCCGGTGGGAATGTTTGCTCTGCGCTCTTCTGCGCGTGGGGGTTATGGGGGTCCCACATCCTCTGCAGTGCTCTGCGCTGCAGCTGCCTGCACTGGCGGTTGGGGCGGCCGCTGCGGTGGTGGGGGTGAGGGTGGCTGAGGGGTCACCGTCCCCTCCCCAGGGGACACCCCAGAAGGGATCCCGGTCCCAGCCGCGGCTGTGTGCCCGCTGGTGGGCAGGGAAGGATGGGGACAGCGCCGGGATGCGATGGACGGGGCTGCGATGTTGTTTTGCTGCTTCCACTCAGGAAGGCGCTGGTGTCGGTGCTGCCGGACTCGCAGCCCCGCGCAGCGCTGCTGAGCCAGCCGCCCGCCGCGTCCTGCAGCTCGCTCTCCGCAATCCTGCGCTAATAAATATTTCAGCCTCTTTCGCTGTTATTTTTAGGTATGTGAGAGAAGGCCGATTTCGGATCGAGGAGCGGACGCTGACGGCTTTCCAGTGGCTGTACTCGCCCCACCAGCACCGCATCGTCAGCCGGGCGGACCTGGGCTCGCCCAGCAGGTAAGGGGGGCTGGGGGCTGCAGGGAGCACCGCTGCATCCCCTGCCCGTGCCCCCAGCAGCCTGCCACGCTGGGGGACCTGCCCGGTCCTCCCGTCACAAGCCCCTGCAGTTTTGCTGTGGATCTCCTGAGCCTCAGGCTGTCTCTGGAGCCCTGCAAATATCCCAGCGCCTTGGAGCTTGCTGGGTGTGAGGCTCCGGACGTCGCGGTTGCAGCCAGGGGCTGGGAGCATCACATAAGCACCCCTCTGGTTTAAAGCTTGGAAAGGACAAATTACCGACTGCCCCCCAAACTCTCATTGTTAAACCCCCGTGCGTTTGGTCGAGTATGCAATCTTTTGAGGAGCTGCTTTATGCATGGATTGAGATTTACTCAACAAACACACTGGGAGCCGGGGCTGCGTAGCTCCCAACCGTAAGGGATCTCTGGAAAAGATTTGTTCTGATCCCCCGATTTCCTTCCGTTCTAACTCCCTTCTTGGCTCACCAAGGCGTGGCTGGTTGCCCCATCCCTGGCACATGCCATGGCTCTCCCCGCTGATGTGCATGCAGCGCTGCCCGTTCAGATTGCAGTGCTTGGTGATGAAACACCGTTGACACACGAGCCTGCGCGCATCAAAACACGCGTGGCGCAGCGTCTGCTTCCCTGCCTGCTAAGAGCACGGAGACGCCCCGAGTCCCGGCTGGCTGTGCGGCTGAAAGCTTTTCCCTCTTTATTCTAGCAGCAGTTGCGTGTGAGAGCCCTTACAGCCCTGCGGTACTTATCCCCCCGGAATCGCGTGTACCGGATGGCAGCAGGAGGGAGTGGGTGCCTGAAACGCGGGGAGCCCGAAACACGGGGAGCAGGGGCCGCCCAGGCTGGCGAAGGGCTGTGGGGGCCCTGGGAAGGCTCCCTGTGGGGTGCGGGTCCTGGGGGTCCCCCAGGAGGGCCCTGTCCTGCTGTGCGGAGCCGGAGGGGAGGCTGCATCTGGACTCAGAGATTTGTAGGAGCAGGAGGTAGGTGCCCCACTTTCCTTGGCGGGAGCTGTGGGGTGTGTGCACTGCAGCCGGCTGCTTCCTGGGATGGCGATTCCTCCGCCTGCAGCCAGAGGCTTTCCAAAAACTGGAATTACCGTGCTGGTTACTGATTTTAATGGATTTTTGCAAGTTGCTATCAAAGGCTGTGTTAATCTCACCCCTGATGCACTTAGATTATGCAGCACGTGGAACTTAGATGTGTGTAATGTCGTTTATTATTGATGATAGGCACCACTGGGGTTAATTCCGCTGGGCTCATTTGATTTCCCAGTGCACTGGGAAGTTACCCGAAGTCTGGCAGAGCGTGTGGGACATCAGTGGCCGGTGACGAGTGGTGCCCGCATCCATCTGAAAGGGATAAAATCTTTACCTGGATTGCCGCTGGGGCTGTGGCGCAGGGCAAAGCCCAGCTCAGCAAGGCCCAGGTTTGTCTGACGCCGACTGTGCACGCGGAGAGCAGAGCCGCTCGCTGGGGCGGTGCCCGCAGCTGGGGAGCGGAGCTGCTGGCCCCGCTCGGGGTGCAAAGCTGTGCTGTGCCGTGCTGTGCCGTCTGCGTCAGCGGCTGCTCTGTGGGGCAGGGGTGGGAGGAAGCTCCGTGAGGGGCACGTTGCCGTCTTTGGGCCCTCGTTTGGTACAGGCAGCGGCGAGGCGTCCTGCACTGCTGGCGGGCGAGGGATGGGCACGGTGAGCAGGTGTTGCTGCGGGGGCTTTGGCTGGGGACCGCGTTAGTGCCTCGGTGGCATGCTGACACCTGGACGCCCTGTGGCATTTCAGGCCGTCACGTTATCTCTGTCACGTTAATCGGATCACTGCCTCTGCACTCGATGCTTTTTCTCTGCATAGTGGCAGTGGCACAGCTGAGCGAGGGGATGGCTGAGCCGCGGGAAGGGTTGATGCCACAGGTGTATTGTATTGTTTTTATTGTTTCCACACTTAACATACTCATTAGTCCCACTTGGGTGGCCCAGGGTGTGTGGCAGGGGAGCAGCTCAGTTCCGAGTGTGTTTGGTAACTGAAATTGCCTACTTGGATGTTTTAGTGCTGTTAAACTGGTTTCAGGGCCACCAAAAAAGGGAATTGCACTGTTTTCGCGGGATGCCTTTGGGAGCCAGCGTGCCCAGAGTGATGCAGCTTGCGGTGAGTGGGCTGAGCTCTGTGGCGCAGCTCATCCGTTGGGCTTGGCCGGGTGACAGCGGTGCAGGGTGGGCACGGGTGCCCCGTGAGCTGCAGGGGAAGGGACATTTTGCTTTCCCTTCCAGTGGGTCTGGATTTTGGCCCTGAAAGCTGCTTTTTAGTCCGGTCCGGCCTGCGTCATCTTTAATTCTGCCGTCCCAGGGGAAGGGGCTCACACGCAGGACTTAGGCTGCTGCCAAGCTGAGTCCAAGCGGCTCGCTCCGTTTTCTGGTTATTTTGTCCCAAACCAAACCATCGCTCCAGCAGCGCCAGGTGTGTTTACTGGGTGGGGTGCTGGGCTTTGGCTGTGGGCATCGCTCAGGCCGCGGTGCCGGGGTGCCCCCGCCCGATCCCCCTCACCCGGGGGCCCCTCGCACCTCCAGCCTCGCGTGCTTTCCTCGTGTCCCCCCACCCCGGGACCCAGCCCCACTGTCCCCGCTCCCTTTGCCCGTGGGGGGGCCGTGCGGAGGGGGGCGCGCGGGTGCGCAGCGGCCCGCGCACGCTCCGCGCAGCGCGGGGAGGCGGCGGCTGCGTGGCCGGGGCTCCGCGTCCCCCGCCCCCGCGTCCGGGCGTGCGGCGGCTGCGGGCTCCAGGCAGGGCGGGCGCGGCGACCGGCGGCGTCCACGGCGAGCGGGGAGCGGGGCGGCCGCCCAGGGTGAGGGGTTCGAACCCGCCTTTGTCCGCGGCGTTCCCGCGTGGGCTCGTCCGCCTTGGGCGCTTTGCCGCTCGCGGGCCGGGGGTCCGTGGGCCGGGGGGGAGAGCAGCGCGCTCGTTAAACGTTGATAAATCAAGGCGGCGGCTTCGGAAGGGGCTTTGCGGGGCTCTGTCCCTGCGCCTGGGGGCGGGGAGGCATCGGTGCGCGCCGCGGGGTCGCGGTCCCGCCGGTTTGCGGGTTTTTTTGGCGTTTGGCAGAAGGCGGGGGAGGGAGGGGGGCGCGTGGGGCCCCGTGCGGGGTGACCTCGGCACCACGCCCCCGGGGGGGGTGGTGGCTCCCACGCAGGTTCGGGGCAGGGCCGTTCCCCTCGTCCCGCTCGCCTCCGCGGGCGGGGCACCGGCTGGCTGGGGTGCGGGATCCCACGCTCATCCCCGTGAGTGCGGTGCGTGCGGGATGCCGGGCGGACCCTGCCGACTGCGGCCGTGTTTCCCTGTCCCCCGCGCCCCGGGCCCTGCCGGTGTGCTTGGCCCGGTCCCTCGGCAGCCCGGGGAGCACCACGTCCGTCTGTCCGCACCGCGGGGTCCAAATGCGGGTGCGGCACGGAGCCTCGTCGCAGCCAGCGGGCTCACGCTCTGCACACCGGCTTTAACAGCCACGTCCTTCCTCTGCTGGTCCCCCCCGAAGGGTGGCTTGCGCTGACCGCAGCGGCCAAACTGCCCTTTCTTTTTGCTGATATTTGTTTTGTCATCCATCCTTCCTTCCTTGTGTCCGTGTGGGAGCAGGGTCCTGGGGGCTGCTCCCAGCCCCTCTGCTGTACCCGGAGTTGGACACTCTGGTTGTCGTTAGCGGCTGCTGTGGAAACAGGAACAGGACTTCAGCAGCAGCGGTGGGAAGAGACATCTTTTCCAGGAGCTAAAAACAGCTTGCTCTCCCCAGACCTCTCCAGTTTTGTGGGGGTAGATGAATCCCTGCTGAGAGTTAACATCTGCCTCCATGCTGGGTGCCAAACCAGAGCTGTTTCTTGCTTCTGATCTGAATCTGGCCCAGCTCCTTCAAAACCTGCCCAAAATGGAGGAAAAACACAGGTGGTGTTGGCAAGAGGTAGCAGGGGTCTGAGAAGCCGGAGTCCAAATCCCACGTGTCTTGTTTGCGGTGTTTAGATGGAACCACATACGAGCTTGGCCTCGAGTCTGAGCCCCGACTGCTGCCTAAATCTGGTCCTGCGCCGGCACGTCCTGGCTGCGGGTGGTCGCTGCGTGGCCGTGGGCTCCTGAAGGGCCAGGGTGGAGAAGCCCCCACGCGAGGTGCACACTGGTCTCCGAGCCCAGCTCCCCGCGTCTGCAGGCACCGTCTCCTATAAGGTCTTCACACAGGCGTGAGCGGCCGTCAGGGGTTTTTCCTTTGCCCCTGTTATTAGGAACCTGCTCCAGAGACTGGCGCTGGTAGCGGTCAGAAGCCTCCTGGTTTCCAGCCGGAGCAAGTTCAGGTCTATCTGGTACCCATGCTTTCCTCCTGCCCCCACGTTTCGCCAGCCCTGGTTTTTAGTTTAAGCCGTTCTTTTTCTGTCTTGCTGCAGTCGCACCCCCGCCGTGTTTGCGGTGTGATCTGGGCCAAACGCTCTTGGGTTCCTCTCTCTGGCTGCGTGCTGGCCCCGGGCTGCGCCCCACCTGTGGGACCCTCCGGCCCTTGGGGCAGGCATGCGGCAGGCTCTGTACGTTAAATTCATTGTGGGCTGGGAAGAGTGTAACGAGCCTGGAAGGCTGCGCGCTGACTGTGCGTGGTGCTGCCATCAGAGAAGGTCTGTGTCCCTCTGCCGTGAAGAGCTGGGTGATGCTGGGAGAAACCAGCTGCTAAGGTGTGTCCGGCTATGCAGAGAGCATGTCCGTGTCCAAAATGTGAGTGCTGGCGACCTTCTCTATGCCACAGGGTGCTTGGCAAGCCCTGTTCCTGCCAGGAAGCCCGAAGGTGGCAGCCGGGGACCTGGCAGTTTGTGTCTGACTCCCTGATGCCGGAGGGATGGGAGCTGCTTGCTCCGCGTGGCAGCAAGTGGGGTTTGCTCCAGAACGCACAGCCCGGACCGGGCTTTCCTCACCTCCGCTCTGCGCTGCCTGAAAGCAACTGGAACGATAGCGCGAAGAAAAGACCAATTAGCATCGGTGGACTTCAGACTCATCAACAGTTAAACACGTTGGTTTCTGCTGGTGCTTTTCTCCCGAACCAGCCCAGGCTCTGCGGAGCGTGGCCTTGCTTCCCCTGAACCCGTCCCGCAGAGGTGTTTGCCCAGAGCCCTGCTCCTGGCTGCTGCCAGCGCTCAGGGGACGTGCGTGATGGGGGGCTCAGGGACAACCCCTTCTGTGGTCTCCAGCTTGGCCCATCAGAGATTGCTGGTTTTGTTGAGCTGCCTGTTTGGGGAATGGAGTTTAGCGAGCGGCGCTGCATGAGCTGGCTGAGCGGCTCAGCTCCCGGGCTGCCGGCCGTCCTGGGGCTGCTGGAGGGAGGTGGGCAGGGTCCCCTGCCACGAGCAGCCCCGAGACTGACAGAGGTTCGGTATGGTCTCTGGACACTCTCTGCGGCTTTGCCGGCCGTCGGCTGAAGCTCGCCCTTGGGTGCGGAGCAGCGTGCCCCTGCCTGCTGCGGCGGCCGGTGGGTGCTGCAGGTGTTGCTGTGGGGCAGCGAGCGGCCACCCGAGCTGGGCTTGGTGGGCTGGTCAAGGCATCGAGTTTCTTGCTTCTCTGCAGCAGCACCATAAAGGGCAGAAAATGCTGTTAAAAATATTCCGTGCGCTGACTCAGAATTAATTCGGACACTGTTTTCCTTTACCTTGTACGTCGAGGCTGATGACATGCACAGCGTGTTCTTCCTGCCAGGACAAAATCTAATATTTCTGGGTGCCCACAGCCTTCCTTGGAATCATAATGGGAAGATGAATACCCTCAGCGTGCCGCATGCAATATTAAAGCCCTAATGATGCAATCAGTCTCTCCTAGCCCCAGTAACAAAGGAAAGAATTACGCTGCCCTTCCTGGGCACGGTTCTGCTCTGCGGCGTGGGCGCTGAGTGCCGGCGAGATGGCCACGTACTGCACCTGCTGCTTGTCCCTTGGCGGGGGCTCGTGCGCTGTGCCGGAGCCCCTCACGAGCGGTTCCCCTCTCTGCCTGCCCAAATTGCCAGGCTGCCGCCAGAGCGTGGTGCAGCCCCTGGGACCAGAGCAGCGGGTACTGCCAGCGAAGGGCGTGGTGCCGCAGGGAGCAGGGGGCTGTGCCCGGGGCTGGTGGCCTGGCTGACCCGTCCCGTGCTGTGGGCCCGTGGACCGGGCTGGCAGCCCCAGCTGTGGGGAAGGAGGGTGCCTTTGGCCCCTCTTTTCTTCTGTGTTCACCAGAGCTGTTTGCGGGGACCTTCGGGTGCCCTGGTTTCGATGGTCTCGCCGGCCGCTGCAGGTGTGGTGTTGGGGCGACTGGAGCCCCGGTGACCCCCTGGTAGGTGATGGGAGAGCTCCGGGATGGGCTGCGAGCACCCGGTGCTCCAGCAGAGTCTGGCTTTATTAACGGGCTCGTTATGGTGCCGCTTGTTGTGCCGCAGCCCCTGCCCGGTGTTACGGGGAGCTGGGGCTGCTCCCCGCGATGGGGAGCGCGCGGCTGGGCGACGGGCACTCCAGGCTCTGGCGGAAGCTGCTGGGAAATGTTCGTTTTGTCTGGTGCAGATGGTACCAAGGGGCATCCACCCCCGGCCTTTGTTTCTTAATTCGGGCTGATCGGTTCTGATCTGGCTGTGCCTGCTCTGAAGTGAGGAGGCTTTTTTTTTTTTTTTTTTTTTTAGTTTTTGAGCCCAACTGTGTGAAATACCTCAGGGGGAAGCGGGGAAGGGAGAAGATGTCATTGCAGACAAACTATTTTAGGATACGCTCCTGTGCGGGCGCGGTGGCGCTGAGCAGGCGCTGCCATCGTACCCTGGAGCGGAGGGAGGCTGGGTGCCTCCAGGGAGCGGGGTCCTTGGTGTCGTTTTAACCTTTCCCTGGTTCGGATGGTGTTTGTCACCTGTGTCGGTGGTGCCGGTGCGGTCCCGGGGGGCTGCGTGGGGATGGGGAGCAGGGAGGGCTCCGCTTGTGCCCTTGCTGGCACAGGCATCCCTGGGCACCCGCCCTGTGGGTGCGGGGTGAGGTGGGCTTGGGGCGGGGGCCATATCGAGGGCTCCCAAACCCAGGGAGGTGTGCGGATCGCTCTCAGTGCTTTAGTGGGACCGTTGTGCCAGGGAGGTGTGCGTAAGACCTGCCGGGGTAGTGGTGACCCGGTGACTGATGGCCTCCCGTGAAAGGGGAGCCTGGCCCTGCCTCGGTGCGCGTCTCCCCGCCGCCCTCCCCGCTTCCACGTGGGCCCCGGCAGCTCCGAGCCAGCGGGATCGCGTCAGGGCTGGAGCGGCAGAACACGGCGTGGTAATTGGCGCTGGCGGCGCTGCAGGAGTAGATGTTTGGATGACGAGCTGCTGTCCTCCTGTGCCTCGCCGGGTCGTTCCCGGGGCGATGCCGGATGTGGGCTGATGCTTCCCACGGCTGCCATTGGTACCTGCTGGCACCTCTGCGCACAGTGCTGTGCTGGGGCTGCGGCGGCTGGGCTGCGTTGTGATGTGCCGCAGAGCTTGGCCGAGCAGGGAGGCTCCCTGCCTTTGTTGTCAGGCGTGTAAATCCTGAGCGGCTCGGTAGAGCCCGGCGGAAATCAACTGGTACGAGCGAAGGGAAGACGTGACCCGGGGGAAGATGGAGCGAGAGGATAGCGTCACTGCTGCCGATGCAGAGCTTTAGCACGGAGCGCGCAGGCCAGAGACAACTGCACTCCAAGCAAACGTCTGCTCCAAACGTTTCATGGTACCTGAATTACGGCTTTCAAGCCTGCGGCGTGTTTGGGATTTTTTTTTTTTTTTTTAAATAATGTCCTTAAGAGCTGTAGAGTGCAAAGGATTTCCATCGTTTTGTCCCTCTAAGGAGCGGTGGCTGTGGGCAGAGAAGCAGGAGCTGAAGGAGCTGGATTGCCATCCAAGCTTTTTCCCTGGAGTGGAGTGATTTCTCTCTCCAGCTCCCTGTCCCCCCACTTCTTTCACACATCAGACAGAATCCAAATGTCTCTCAATTTAAAGCTTTTGGGTGCTTGGATGAGGATCTGACTCCCGCCCATGCCAAGTGCTGCGCTCAGAGCTGCCTCAAGGAGCCGGTGGGCGGCCGAGGGGCACCATGCCCAGCCCCTGGCACGGGCTGCATCCCCGCGGGCCCTGCTGTGCCCTGCGGTGTCCGAAGGCTGTGCGGGCGGACGTGGCCTCTTTCCTTGGGACTTTGTGGTTGGTGGGTGGGTGGAAGCCCACACCCAGCCAGAGGTCAGCGGTGCCATTGAAACAGGGTTCCTGAGGCCGGGCTGTGAGGGACGGCAGGTTTTTGGTGGTGGTTGGGCTGCACACTTCAGTGTTACTGAGCTGCCAAGGAACTGGAGCTGCGTGGGGACCGGGATGCGGGAGACGCCTCGCCGGGCTGCGGGGCACCCGGGGAGCTGTTTGCCGTGAGAGGTGAGGTGATGGGGGTTTGCTTGCCGAGGTTTAACGCTGTCGGTGAGCCGCCCATGCAGTGCTGCGGAGGGTCCCCTAGCAGGGAGCCAGGCTGGTGCGGGGAACGCAGCCCTGCCGTTTCCAGGAAGGCCCCGGGAAAAGGGAGATCTTGGCACCACACCGGTGACCCTCTGCGTGGGGGCAGCCCCACGGCACCGCGCTTGCAGGCGACACCATGCCGCCGCCTCGACGCCCACGCTGCCTGCGGCTCCTGTCATTAGGAGAAATACGATATTTGCAGCGTAGGGTTGTGGAAAGCCTGGGGCCACAAAAAAAAAAAAAAGGAAATGACTTTTCTTGTGGTGTTTGTATGTGAGCGTGTGTGCATGCGCTTCTGTGCTCGGGGCAGCTGACCGCGAGGCGCTGTGTCCCCCGCCCCGGCACAGCGCCGTGCGCACCGCCGGGAAGCACCGGCCACCACCTGCCCTGTGGCTGGCACACGGTGCTGCCGGCCCCGTCGCCGTGTCCCGCCATGGCCGGAGCGCCCCGGCAGCACCCGGCCGCCGCCATGTTCCAGAGGAAGCGCAGCGTCTCCTTCGGCGGCTACGGCTGGTGGGTGCCTTTCCTTTCTCTCCCCCCTCCACTACCGGGAGCGCGGTGCCGCATGAGGAGCTTTTCTCCTGCGGCTTCGAAGGAGGAAGCGCCGCGTGCTGCGGCACAGTGCCCTTCTGGCAGAGCCCTTCCTGCTGCCCCATGCCAACTGGGGTGTGTGGAAGTCAGGAGGACCTTCTTCCCCCACGGCCGCGGGGAAGCCTGGCACAGCTCCGTTGGGCGAGCGCTGCTGTGCCCCGGCGAAGCCCCTCAGCTTCACGAGTGCCAGGCAGTGAGGGGACCTTCTGGGGGCTCGTGGTGGGCTCCTGTGGGCACGTTGCCTGCAGGAGCATCCCAGGGGGACCCGCTGCCCACTCCTCCTCCGCCCGGGCAGCGGTGCTTGCAGCCGCCCTCAGCATGTTGTGGCACGTGTGGTCAGGTCCCACCTGGGCCATAGCAGGTTCCCACGGTGTTGGCACCTCCCCGCATCATCCCTGCACCGTCCATCTGTGGCAGAGCACCGCAGCTGCCACCTGCACCCCGGGCTCAGCGGGTCTGCATGCCTCTCCTGTCCCAGCCCCCGAGACGCGTTCATCCGCAGGGAAACTGCTTTCGCAAAGGCACTGTGCTCCCTCTGCCCTTCCTCCATCCCTCTCTCCAGGGTGTTTTGTTCCCGTTCCAGTCTGTGCTGTGTGACTGGGATCAGGCTGCGGGAGCCGATGGCCGAACGGGAATTCTGTGATGGCTTTGGCGCTGGGGCGGAGGGTCGTGCTGCCCTCCCCTTGCCGTGCCACGCTGGCTGGGCCCCTGGGAGCCACAGGGGCTTTGGGACCAGTGCCTGTGCTGGTGGGCTTGGAGCTGCCGGGGGAAACGCTGAGTGCCGGAGACGGCTGTGGGAGCAGAGCGGACCCGTCAGAATCTCCTGGGAATAGGAGCGCACGCTTAGCGAAGGCAGGCATTTTGTCTCAGCTGGATATTTTTGTTTTTTACCCAGAAATGGGAAGGAAGCACTCCGATAAACTTCTGTACAAATAAGTTTTGCGAAATGCAGGCTCATTCTGTGGCAGAGAGAAGTTGCAGCTCTGGGGCAGCTTTGCCCCCCGACCGCACCGGGCGCATCCTGGCACTGCCGGAGTTGTGATGGCACAGCCGGGGCGCGGACAGAGCTGTTACCCGGCTTTGTCGGGGCGTTCGGGGCCGTCTGGGCTTTGCTCGCTGGTTGTCTTTCTGCGCTTCCGCGGTTGGAAGGAAAGATAAGCAGGAGCTGGAGAGTCACGCAGGAAAAGTGCGGTCTGCCGGCTGTGACGGGGCTGTGCCCGGGCCGGGGGGAGCGGGGTGCAGGCTGGGGGAGCGGGGTGCAGGCTTTTCTTTAGATATCAACGTCGGCTCGGTTGGGGAGGAAGATGAGGGATGCAGGGAGCCCTGTTCCCCGGGCTCCGTGGGGGGAGGTCCCAGGAGGGGCTGGTGAGTGGCTCCGCGGGGGTCCCTGGGCAAGACCCCCTCGTAGGGTGTCTGGCCCGGCGAGCAGCAGGCGCAGCTGGGAAGATGCCTCCCTGGGTGTTTACGGGAACGGAAGGGACCTGCTGCAGCCCCGTACCCACACCTGCGCCTTCTTGTCACCGACCCACCCTTCCTGTGGGCCCCGCGCGCAGGGTGGCCCGGCACACCCAGCCGCCCGCCGTGGCTGCTGTCACCGTTCACATCGCTCTGCTGCAGTGGAAATCGGGTTTTTTGTTCTTCTGCCGGCTGCATCAGCTTTTTTCTGTCTGCCGGCTGCACCTGCATCCTACAAGGCCCTGGGAGCAGCACGCTGGCCCTGGGGTGGTGGGCGCGCTGCCGCTGCTCTGGGATGCAGGGATGCACGTCGTGGGCGATGCAGAGCCCCACCCGTGCCCCCGTCCTGGCTTGCCGAACCCAGTGACCGGTGTGGGTGCTGGCCTCGCGCCCTCTCCTCACGGGCCGTTGGCACCCAGCTGGCACCGGCCGCTCCTTTCCCGGGCGCTGATCGTGGGAGCAGGGGACGAATCCCCCGTTGCTGGTGCTGCCGGGGCGTGGGGAGGAGGTGGGCTGGGGCGTGGGGTGTTTCACTTCACCCCACCCTGGCTGGTGCGCAGGAGGGTGACGAAGCGGCTTTCGTAGCTTAGTCACATTGCAACTGCGGTTTCCTTGTGGAGGCTTTTTCTTGCGGGTTTCTTTTTGTTGTTGCCTTTTTTTTTCCCCCTCTCTCCAAGAGGCCAAATAACAGCAACTGATTTTTTTCACAGTGCAAAACATGCGGGGCTTGGAGGGAGTTTTTTGGTGTTTGGTTTTTTTTTTTAGAGCTGTGGGATTAATTCCATGTGCTTTTGCAATGACTGCCAAAAGACATCATTTTGCATTTTGAGACATTACTCTGATTTGCATTAATGAATACTAATGTGACTTTAACCACAATGACTCTGTGGAGACAGGCAATTATTGACGGTGCGAAATAAATAAGTGAAGTGACCGGGGCTCCCAGCCCCACACGAGCGGCCGGCACTGGGAGCGATGGGGCGGCTCTGCGCTCCCTCTGTGCGGGGGGCTTGGCGCGGGCGCTTGCAGACGGGTGAGGGGGGTACGTAAAAGGGTGAATTGGCAGCTGGTGCGCGGTGGGGACGGCTCAACCCCGCGGGGTTGGGCCTGAGCCCGTGCGGCGAGGCAGCGACCGGCCAGGCGTGGAAATCCTGCACCTCGCCGTGCCCTCATTCCTGCCCCGTGGGACCCGGCTTCTCGTGAGGCCGCAGGAGGGCTCTGGCGATCTCCCCAGCGTGCCAGGTCTGTCGCGAGTCCGTCGTTTGCGGAGTGGTTTTGTGGGAGGCGGAACAGTGCTTTGGGGAGAGCTTGGAGATGGGTAACGTCCTCCTCTGCGCCCGGTTCCCCGCTGGCATTTCAGGTGAGGAGGCAGCAGCTCTCCTCCCGTCACCTCTGGGAAATAACTGGGGGTTTGTTTGACTTGCTGCCAGGCTTCGCTTCGGGTTACATTTGGGTTGGTTTTGTTTTCTGGTCGAGTCTTTCTGCAGTGGTTGTCGTGTCAGCCAGACCCACGGCACCTCCAAAAGAGATGCGGGGCTGGGGTATGGGTGTGGGGAGGAGGGTCAGCCCCCCGCCTGCGCCCACAGTAACGCACTCCTCTGCTTTCTCCCCAGGATCGACAAGACGATGCTCGCCAGCCTGAAGATCAAGTGAGTACCCGCGCCCTTCTCTTGCATGAGGGGAGCTCCCTGCGAGATGTGGTGCTGGGAGATGGGTTTGTGCACAGGGGACCCTTCCCGTGGGCTGGGCTGTCTCCCCCATGTAGCGGGTCGCACCCTGCCATCGTCCTGCACCCTGCCATCGTCCCACGCCCTGCCCTGCCGTCGTGCTGTGTTGCCTCTGCTCGCTGGGCGCTGCTGGGCTGCTCCCTGCGGCGGGCTGGGGGGTGGGCGGCAGCCCCGGAGCCGTGTTCGTGGGGTCACCACCCGCGCTGGGAAATGCTGTCAGCTGGATGGGAAGAGAAAGTGGGAAGGGGCTGGGAATGGCGGTACCCGTGCTCTGTTCCCCGGTGCTCGTGGCTGTCTGGGACCTGCTGCCCATTCCCGCTGGTCCTTGTCCTCCTGGCCATGCGACTGGGGCCACCGATCCCTTCCCTCCCGCCACGGCGCATCCTCCCCTCTCCCCGGTTTCCAGGTGTGCTCCCCGCGTTGGTGGGTTTCCGTGCGAGCATGCGTGCGGCTCCGGCGCTGGCAGCGTCACCGTGTGCTAACACAGAAACATTCCGGCCGAGCCTGCCCTGAGCAGGGTGGTGTGTGTGGGTACCGGCTCACGCGGTTTCTGCTGTAATCATTACCTGGGCAAATTACTCATTAATGGGAAAGTCTGCGGCAGCCCTGGGGGAACCTGCTGCCGAGCGAGCCTGCCAGTGCCCCTGGTAAAGGGCACGGCAGAAACGCTGCTGCCTAGCCCGTCGCGTGGGGTTTTGCTGGAGTGATGAGAAGTTTAAATCCGTGTTTACCGCTTTGGGGAGCGGAGGGAAATCTCAGACTTCCCTCTTCCCAAGGAGCTGAGGATTTAACTGCTCCGTGTGCGCTGCCCTGTGCTGCACCCTGATTTTGTGTTGGGGCCCATGCAGCAATTCTGTTGTGGAAATACCATCCCACCCCTGCCCGCTGTGCCGGTGCCGTGGGGCGCGTTGCCGCGCTCCTGCCTGCGCCGGGGCGAGCGTGTGGGGCTGTGTTTCCCTCTTGGTCCCTCGTGCCCCGGCTGGACGAGGGGGTTTGCTCGGGGCGGCCGATGAGCATCACTGGAGTTGTTTTATCCTCGCTGTTGGCAGCTGATGCTTTCCACTGCTTGTAACGCTTCTGGTGTGTGGACAGATTGCTTCGTTAAATGGTTCTGTAATTGGGGCCCAGCCAGAGCCACATTAGATATTTGTAAAAGCTTTTAAATATATAGATATAAAAAATAGTTTTGATTTTCTAACGCCCTCTTATTATTGCCGCAGCCTTCTGGCCACCATACCGGGCGTAGGCAATTCTCTTTGACTGCGCGACTTGTTAACGAAAAGCCAAGCGGCTTTCTGCGCTCCGGGGAGCCCCTCGCGCCACGCGCGCTGTGAACATCAACATTGGCGTGCAGAAACCCGGCAGGGGAGGAGCAGCGCACGGCCGTGGGTGCAGCCCTGAGCTTTCGGCTGTGAAGGGGGGTCCAGTGTGGCTGGGGGGCTGCTGGAGCCCCCTCCTGAGGCAGCCCCTCCGTGCCGGTGGGCTGGCGGGGGTGAGGGTGCAGGCTGGGCTCTGTGCGAGGCAGGTGTGGGGTGGAACGGAGCGCTGGAGCGGAGGGCGCGAGCACGAAGCTGGGCGGCGGGACGCTCCCCTGCCCGCTGCTCTCGTCCTTTGTCATAATGAACTGGCGCACGCAGGTGGCACCAGAGCATCAGAGCGGTTTTCTCTCTGTCTGTATCTCCTTTCTCCTTTTTAATTTGGGTTTCATTAGTTCCTATGGTAACCATGAATATGTCTGAGGGACTCGAAACCGGAGGGAGTGAGTAGACGTTGCGGAGTGGGAGTGTCGGAGGAGAGGCGATGGATGGGGAGCGCTGGCATCGCGGTCAGGGGCTCAGCTGGCCCCTTCGGTGACGGCCAGTGCCGGGAGGTGCCGGGCCGCAGGCGGGGAAGGCGCAGTGGAGGAGCGAGCATCCCCCAGCATCCAGGACGCCAGCATTCGCTGCTCGGACTCCGAAATGCCCAGGAAGCTCTGGTGAGTCTGGGCCTGGCTCTGCCTTTGGGCGCCGTGCCGTGCTGGGGCAGAAGAGCCCGAGCGCATCGGCTCTGCAGTTGGGGAGCTCGTGCACCCGGTCCCCTTGGCTTTAGGTTTGAACTTGCAGCTGGCAACGGGCCGTCCCTGGCTCCCAAAACCCGCAGCTGTGGGGCAGGACAGAGCCTGGTTCCCGGCTGGCGCGGGGAGCCGTGGGCTGCTCCTGCCTGGTGTGGCGGGGGGCCCCTCTTGGGAAGCCTCACAAAGCGCCCACGGGCCGCGTAGGGGGACAGGGGGGCTGGGAGAGGGGCTGGAAATACCTGCTTGCCGCTTTTGGGGGGCAGCAGCGGGAGCTGGTGCTGGGGGGCTCGGGTGTGGGAGAGGGGCTGGCCCCAGGGTGCTGCGTGATGGAAACCAAGGCACGTGTGCCGTGAACGGGACTTGCCGCGTGCAGGCTCGGGATTTCGGCACAGAACAATTCCGTCACAATCCTTGGTTTTCTGTTAAGTTTTTTTATTCCTTACCCGCTTCATAGGAAAGCGCTGGGGGCAGGTGAACTCCCCAGGCTGGCAGAGGAGGCATCGCCTCCAGAAGCAGCCTCCAAACCTCGGCTTGGTGCCGGTGTTTTCTTGCATCTGTGAAGTCTCTGCAGAGAGCTAGCAGCGTCTGGGGGACTGCGAAGTGCCCTGGGGGCTCCCTGGGGCACAGCTTCACGCAGAACCCCTGGAACATGGCAGAGCTTGGGGTCAGGCCGTGCTGCCGGGGGAGGGAAGCGCTGAACCCCCTTCCCGAGGGAGGATCACCCCGGAGGAGACCGGCCTGTTGAGGGATCTCTGCATATCAAAAATCTGCCTCAGCCGATCAGCTTGCGCAGTTTGTTTGCTTCTCCCGGCCGCTCTGCGCTGGCCCTGGCTGGCAGAGCAAGTGTGGGGGTCCCGGGGGCCAGGCAGGCACCCTGAGCATCCTCTGCCTCGGGATGGCTGCCCCCGCCTTTGCTGGGGCCATGGGGAGGTGCCGTGGGGATGGAGACTCCTCTGATGGGGATGAACCTGCAGGACCGTCTGTCTCCTCCAGCCAGACTCCTCGGGAACGAGCCAGCCGGGTGACGTCCCGCGTGGGAGCTTAGCCAGCCCTTTGCCTGCCGGTGGCCCCGCAGCCCTCTGTGCGCTGGTTATTTTCTCCTTGGTGTCATCAGGAGGATGTACTGAGAAACCGTTAAGTATTTAAAATAATAATTTTTTAAAAAATCAATAAAAATTAAGTCACTCCTTCAGGCAAAGAGTCACCTCTTGCTTTAGCCTTATAAAGTAGAAATAGCGATGAAATAATCATGTCCCTGTGGAACAGAGCAGCCTTGTACACCAATTACTGAGAGTCAGCCTGCGTGCAGCTCAGATGCTCACGGAACGGTGCGCGATGCTCGTGTGGTGGTGGGGCAGTGGTGGAAGATGAAGGTGGGAAGAGAGGAGATGAAGGATTTACCTGGCCTTTGTAAGAGGAGCTGTGCCCAGACTTGAGGTTCATATTTGATGGGCCGGAGCTGAGTTAACGGGAAGATGTGGGATGGTTTTGCTCCTCGGCGGCAGCTGCGCCAGCTGTTGCAGTGATCCCAGAGGTTTGTGCTTGGGTCTTGTGAGGACCGAGCCCCGGCCGCAGCGTGGCGGTGGTGCTGGTGCAGAGCTGGGCTGAAGGGTCCCGCTGCCTCGGGAAGGGCCCGTCCCAGCCCCGGCCGCTTCTGTGAAATCTGGGTTTCACCCTCGTGGCAGCCGCTGGCTGCTGGGCTGAGATAAAGAGGGTCCTGTCCTGCGCGGGCACCGTGCCAGGGCTGTGCCCTGCCCTGCGCTGCGCGGGTCACAGAGACGCCCCTCATGGCCCCGAAACACCCGTTGCTGCTGGGCCCCCACTGCCAGAGCCACGTGCTCATGGGGCCGTGAGCGGGTGCTGCCCATGGGTTTGGGGTGGCCACAGTCACTGATGCTGGGGGTTCTGCCTGCTCCTCCGTCGGGACAGAAATGGATACTGGGGTTTACTTTGTTTTAGTGCTTTGTTTTTTTTTTTTTTTCCTGGTATCTTGCTTTTGTGACTAAAGATAAGCCCAGGCAGGGCGTGTGCCGGGGCAGGTCGTGTCTGTGCCCCGTGCCCGCGGGGTGAGGGGAAAGGGGCTCTGCCCACTGAGGGCTGACGCAGTGCCAGGGCTTGGATGCTGCGGCTGTGCTGGGGCAATTTGCGGGCTGGGGTCCGTGGCTGGTGGAGCTCAAACAGCTGAGCATCCCGCTGACACCACATTCAGGTGCAGAACTGCCCTGAAAAATCGCATCTGTTTGCTAGAGGGGGATAAACGGCCTGGGAGAGAGGAGCCTTAATGATACCCTGTTTTCTTTATGGACAGAAGTGACTTTCAAAGGGCACAAGAGCTATTCTTTTTGCTGAGGCACCCTATAATTTTAAGAAGAAAGATAGGGAAGGATCTGAGGAGGTTTGGCAAGGTCTGGTTGAGAGGTGCAGCACAGCACAGCACAGGCCAGCGCCCGCCTTCTCCCCGTTGCCCCCGCACCACCCCGGGGCTGGGGCGCAGTCAGCCCTGCCCTGGCCGGCCCTGGGGCTGGCCGGGGATTTACAAAATCTAGCCAGCCCCAACGTCTCCCCTCTATCTCTGGCGAGCAGGCGGGAGCGCTTCCCTCTTCGGGGAAGGGCAGTTATCGCCCCAGAGACACCCACCCCGCGCCGCGTCCTCGCCGCACGTCTCAAAGCCTGTGGGGCAGAGGGAGCTTTCCCGGGAGGAGAGGGGCGCTGGCAGCTGTGCGGACTCGCGGTGTTTCACCTGGGAAGCCCCGTCTGTATGGAATTTCCGGGTGGGTACTGACAGAGCTCCGCCGATGCTGCCACCTGGGAGGCTTCCGTCGCTGTGGGGCTGGCACGTTCCTCTCGGGGGCCTGCTGCGGGTATCTGGGGGTTTAGGGCTGTGGACACCCCTGCTGTAAAGGGGAGGCAGCGGGCTGGGATCGGGCAATGCACACGCCGCTTCCCGGCGACGTTGGAGGTGGCGCAGTGGCACGCTCTGCCCGCGTGCTGCCCGGTCCCATATGGTAAATAAAACGCTGCTGTTGCTGTCAAAACAGCCTTGGTGTGCTTAGAGCTGGATTATCCGTGGCTACATCTGCCCAGAGGACTTAGCAACCCCGCGTGGGTCTATTTTTAGCTCTGTTCCAGGACTAATAACCGCGCTGGTTTGTATACCTCTCTCCTCCCGCGGTTGTAGCCTGTCGGAATAGGGGCTGTTTGCCGACAGCCGGCGGGCAGCTGCTGAGAGAGCAGCAGCCTTCTGAAAGCAAATATCGCTGTGACAGGGGCAGGGAGCCGCGATGGCCGGAGCAGCAGAGCCACCATCTGTGCGCGCTCCCAGATATCCGGGTGCACAGGAGGACAGCATCGTCTGCGGAGCCGCGGACGCAGCTGGGGCTGCTCTGGGGCTCAGCTGGGGCAGGGGCCAGGTTTGGGGGTTTTACCCTGCTCAGTGTGCCCGCTGGCCTTCCCTCGGCCACGGCTGTGCTTCCGCTTGCCACCGGGGTGACTGCGATTTGGGGAGCGCGAGCGGCCCCGGCTCTGAGGAACCCAGGAGCTCAGAGCGGGGCAGGGAGCCCGGCACGGGAGCGCAGGCACTGCGCCAGTGCCTGTGGTTTGTTCCTGACGGTAATTTTGTTAATTACCATACCGCTCCCGCCGGCTGTCGCTTTTCCTTCTGGTTGGCGGGGTCCCGGCCTCCCGATGGTGACTGGCACCAGCGAGCCCCACGGCGTGGCGGGCACGGGCGGCTGCTGGCACGGTGCCGAGTGCACAGGAGCTGCCCAGCCGCGCTCCCGTGCCGCGGGATGGTTTGCTGCTGGCAGGGTCTGTGGTCCCTGTCCCTAACGCGCCTGGAAACGGCCCCCTCCGTCTCCGGTGTTTCATCTCCCGCGGGGCTCAGGGTGCTGTTAGCAGCCTCTGCGCTCGGTTAGCAAACACCAACGTTGAACCCGTACGGTATCCCAGCACCTGGCATCTTCCAAAGGCTGTTGTAAAAGCCTGGCTCCTCTCTGACGCCCTCCCAGAGCAGACGTGCAGGGGCTTGGCAGGCACTCGAATAGGGCAGGGCCACCTTCTGAGGTCTCTGTGCAGACTCAAAGGTCACCCCGTTCGGACGCCATCCTCTCTTGTTCCTCTAAAACATCAGCAGCGTCATGCCAGGGACTGACAGCTCCTTCCTCCTACAAGCAATTTGGTGTTAACCCCCTCCAGTTTGGAAAGCAGAGCTGGATGTTCTCCCCGGTGAGATGACACGGGCTGCAGCGCTCGGTGACGCGGGGGTGATAGTTGGGGGCTCGGACGCGGGGCAGGGTTTCCGTCAGGCCTTCAGCGGAGCTCCAGGAATCCAGTGCAACTGTGCTGGCAGAGCGGATCGCTCTTTGCCGGCACGGTAAGCGTGGGGACGGGGAGGTGTGCTGGGCAGAGGTACGGGATCGGACCAGGGAGAGTGCCGGTGCTCAGGAAAAGACTGAGAAATGGGGATGTAGGTTGTGTCCTGGCATCTAAGATGCTATCTCAGTCCCCCCATGGGCTCTCCACAGCCCAGGGGGGAAAGGAGAGCTTTTCTGTTGACTTTCTGCCATTGCCCGTGACTGCTGCTGTGGCTGGACGTGGTCGTGGCGGCTGGACGGGGTCGTGGCGGCTGGACGTGGTCGCAGCAGCTGCTTGCTGTGCATACGAGAGATGCTGCCTTGCCCAGGGCTCTCCCGCGCTGCCGCAGGCACGTCTCCTAGAGAGGACGAGTGACCCTCTGGAGACCCTGTCGCCATATGAGCAGTGTGCCCGCGGAGCCGGGTTGGAGCAGGAGCCCCGCTGCCCGGCCTGCCCACCTGCGTGCTGCCGGGTGCAGCTCCTGCCCGCGGGCGCTGTGCCCTCCGCGCCCCAGAGCCCCGGCACGCGTGGCTCGGTCTCTGTTCCTGACTGTTGATGGGGTTGCACAGCGGGAGGTGATTTAACAAGGAAGATGCTGAGTTTCCAGCTAACGACTGCATCATTTTCTGTCTTTTTGATCTGGAGCAAGAGGGAAGGGAAAAACCGTGGAGCAATAGAAACCCATTTCTGAGCGTGATTGACTTCAGCACTTTCCCCGTTGTACGGATGTGTCACTGAGATAATACCCATGTTTTAGCTCCACAAATTACACGTCTCTTGACGCCCTCACATCAAACAAGGTGTCTGAGGGAGTTGGGTGATAGAGACGGCGTCTGCTTCCCAGGGAGCCGTCGAGGGCTGGGGAGCTGCTGGGCAGGCTGTGGCTCCCCGCCACCCCGGGACGCGTTCCTGCACGAACCGGTGACCGCCCCTCGCAGTTTGCTATCGACGTGCGCGGCAAAGCTGGGCGCTGATCTCCCCCTGAGGTTTCTGGAGGTAAAAAGTGTTTTTCCCGTCTGCAGCGCTGCCTGGGCGCTGCGTTGCAGCGTGGATTCGGCAGCTACGATCCCCCCGCCCCGTCACCACAACACCCCAGCATCCAGGGAAATCAACGCCCGGAGACATCACGGGATTTTTCCAGGGCTGCTGTGGACGCCCGCAGGCATGCCCGCCCCGCGGCCCCCTCCCCTGCCTGGGGTCCCTGCGTCCCTTGCAGCATCTTGGGGAAGGGGCATCCCTTGGTCACAGTTGAAGTTTGGATCTAATCCTGAGCTTCCCGGCGGGATGCCGATGGCGATTGGTTGGAATAACGGCTTCAGGGACGGTCTGTGTCCTGCCCGGGGGGCTGGGGAGGAACCGAGGGCTGCGCGGGGCGCTGGTGGTGCTGGAAGCGTCGGGTGTGTGGCTGATGTTGCTTTGCTGTGCATCCTGAGTCTGGCTTTGTTAGCGATGTTAATGATAAACGATGGCATTTCGTCCACTGATTTGCTAGTAAAAGTCAAAGGATCTGCTCAAACTGCAAAGACTTATTTCCTCTGCTGATTTGATCTAATTTAATTGAACGCTGAAATCTTGGAACTCCTCTCTTCGCAAGGCCTGTGTTCGCAGGGAAAAATACCCAAATTACCAAGAATACAATTTCCATTTGATTGTGCTGCTGTCACGGGCATGACTACCTTGTTCTGTGTGCAGCCAGCAGAAGTGACACGGTCGCTCCAGGGACCAAACCGGGATGGGGCTGATGCTGCACCCGGGTCCCGGGGCTCCCTGCCCACGGCAGCGGCGTGACGCATGCTGGCTTTTTCCTCGCTGTCCTGGTTCACTGCCCGGCTTTTGCTTCATCTCCCCAGGCCGCTGTTTTCCTGTCCGCAGAATGGCTGTGGTCTAGCACGGTGCTTGCTGGCCCCGTGACGTGCCGAGGAGCCGGGGCTGGCGCTGAGGGGTGGGCTCGGCACCAAAAGGCGATGCTTGTTTTGAAGTCCCAGATGCGTGGGATGCGAAGGCGCTTCCTAAGATCTTTGTAGCAAAGCTGTGTCTGTCCGGAGGCTGCTGAAGGAGGGGTGGTTCCAAAAATAAAACCATGTGAACCTACAGACAGACGTATAGACCGCCTGTAGGTGGGCGTCTGTAGGTGTGCAGGCAGGCAGGTATCTGTCCATCTCCAGATCCGGCTGTCAGAGCCCCCTGCGCTGTCAGTGATGGTTTTGTACCCAGCACAGACCAAAAATTGAACGCTCCCGTCTGACCCCAGAGCATTTGATCTCCAAAGCCTGGCTGCAGGAGCCCGGGGTGAGGAGCGTTGCCCTCGTTTGTGTGGCCTCACCTGGCTGGCAGGGTTTTCTTTGCACGTCCCGCTTTGGTAACCTTCCTGGGCTGGCGAACCCTTAATGCCACGGGTCACCGCCATCCTGGGGTGGCAATGCCAGCTGCGGGCGCCTGAGAGCCCCCGGAGAGGTGGAACGTGTGCGTGGGGTGATGGCACAGGTCACAGGAGGCTTTTACTGCTGCTGGGGGATGCTGTGTCCCCTCCCCGTGGGGCCTGTGGCCGAGGGGTTTCACCCCAGGACCCTCTGGTTTTGAGGTGCTGCTGAAGGCAGGGGAGCGGCCAGGCGCCGGGGTGTCTAACAGCCCGGAACGGCACTCCCTCTGAGGAAGCGTGGGTGCTGTGCTCCTCTGAGGGTCTGCTTGCTCAGGCTCCCGGCTGCCTCCCAGCCCTCGCGGGCGCCGCGTCTGCGGTGCTGCTGGGCGCCGGGCCCTGCTGCCACTGCTCTTGGGGGGCTGCTGGTCCGTAACGGCTGGCGATACCTGGCCGAGCCCCAGCTTCCTCCTGCAGCCAGAGGTTGTTTGCTCCAAATGAATTCTTGTTCGTTCACTGCAGCTTTAATTGCTTTCCCTGCTTGTTTCCTGGGAAGGCCGATAATTGTGCTGGGGAGATGAAACATGGCGGGCCACGCTCAGCCCCGCGTCGGCCGAGAGGTCGATGCTCGTGCGCGCACTTGTGTGGGGGACGGGCAGTAGGCAGGGGACACGCCGCCCGCCTTGGCACCCAGTCAGCCAGGCAGACAGATTTATTTTTGCACATCAATCCTGCACTTCTGCACGGGAGCCGCAGTGCTGGGCGCAGGGAGCTGCCGCGGTTCGGGGGCTGTGGCGCGGTGGGGAATGCCGGCTGTGCGGGGAGCGGGGTCTGCCCCGCGCCTCGGCACACGCTGACCACTCTCCCAGCAGCTCTGAACTGACGGGGTGCCAAGGCTGCTGGTGGCGTGCCGCGCTCGTCTGGCGCCGTTTCGAGGGAGAGAAAGCTGTGTTCTGTCTGCATTGCCTGCTCGGAGGAGCTTCATGCTTTCTTGGTATTTCTGCTGTGTCTTTCTAACTGAAGCCATAAAATAAATCTCTAATCAGATTACTTGGGGCTGGATGTAATGTAATCTAAGCTCCCTTTCTTGTAATACTTCTCTTAAAACTGGATGCACTCTTATCCTCTTCCTGCAGCACCGTTTGAAACGCTATCATCGCCTTCTCCCTTGTCTGCAGGCCCCCAAATCCTTTTCTTCCTGTGCCAGGAATGCGCCCGCTCCTTTGCGGAGAGCCGGTTACTATTTCTGTCTTCCGGGCCGTGTTGCTTCAGCTCCTTTTGTTCCTCTCTGGCTCCTGGTCCCCGTCCCAGCTCTCCCACCTGGGCAGTGCGGGTGCCCCTGCCCACCCGTGTCCCCTCACGGGGGTCTCCGGCCGAGTGCCGGGGGCGGTGGGAAGGGTCCCTGGGCAGAGCTCCGGGCGCTGCGGGGATGGGCTGGCCGTGCCTCCGGCGGATGCCTGGCGTAGCTGGTGTATTTCTGGCTCTGTCCCGCGTGAGTGAGGGAACCAGAAATATCTCTTGCAGAGGGAGGCGCGGAGTCGGGGACTCATCCGGCGCCGTCTGACGAGGCTGCGCCGCGGCTCTGGCCGGAGGAGCCCTGAGCCACCCGAGGGGCTGCGCCCCGTGTGCAGGTGTGAGCGAGGGGGCCCTGGGGTCTTTGTGGGGGAACGTTGCCCGTGAGCGGCTCGGGAAGGTCGACGGGCTGCTCCGAGCCGACGGGTGATTTAGTCTCACTGCAGCATTAATGCAAAAGCCAGAGTTACTCCATAAATAACGGCTCCTTAATAACGCTAATAGTGTCACTTATTCACAGGAGATTCAGTAACACCGGGGATGAAGGCTTGATCTTGTCACAATCTGGCATTTTCCAATCCTTCTTTCTTAGCAGAGCGTCCAGAAGAAAATGCCAGGCTTTGCATAAACGAGCCAGCCACCCAGGTGATTTATTAATCACAGCGTGTAATTGTCCTAACCTGCCGCGAGCGCTCTGCAGCCCCTTGGGACCCGCGGCCTGGCTAACCGCAAAACTGTTTTCTCTGAAGCACAAACGTCAGGGTGTGTTTAAAGAGAGGTTTATTTCTTCGTAAAACAGGGGCAGCCGCCTAACTGGGTGGTTATTTAGTCACCGCAGAAGTAATACTGATTTTCAAAAGGGAGGATGGGGATTCAGAGGAGCCCGGCAACGCTGGCGGCAGGGTGGGAGCTCCAGGGTCTCTGGGCGGCTGGGGTTGGGGTCGCCTCCGTGGACGGGGAGCTGGCAGCCCCCCTGGGACCCCTGCCAGGGCCACTGCCCCTCCCTGGTGTCCTGCGTTTCCAGCCCGAGCCCCTCAAGCTGCAGCTTTCTGCCTCCCGAGGGCTCCTTCTGCACCTCCCTGCAGACCCCAGCCCCCACGGGTGCCCCTCTCTCCCACCTTCGGGAAGCAATGTGCTGGCCGCAGCACTGCGGGAACCGGGGGGCGGCCGGCGTCACGCGGGGCTGCGGCATGGGGCTGGGGCTGGGGAGCCACGCTGCAGGGGTGTTTGCGTAGCTGAGGAGGGCACGGGCGCAGTGCTTGCCCCTTGCTGGGATCAGTTTGATGGGATCCTCTCTTGGAGAGAGCAGCCGGAGGAACGGATTCCAGCGCGGGCTCGATTGCTGTATTTGGGTGGAGCAGAAAACAGGGCTGAGTGTGTCTGCTGAAAGGGATTCTCTATTTCCAAATATGAGAGAATTGAACATTTTAAAAATCAATACAAAGCCACTTCAGCATAAAACAAGAGGAGATTGATACTTAACTTGTCTGGAAAAGGGGAAGAGAGACGATGGAAAATGTCTCCAGGGAGAGAGGCTCAGTGAAATTTGAAGCTGCCTGTTTAATGCGAGAGGTAAAAGGTTTAAAATTAAAACCCCTCCCCCTCCATTAACTGGAAGCTAATGAGGTGCTGGAGAATTGGTATAATTTGGCATGGAAATGGGTTCTCATTTATCTCTCTTTTTTTTTTTTTTTCCTGCTATGCCTGGGAATTTTGTCAGACTGATGATTTCTGCTTGAAAGGAAGCAGCCAGGTATTTTCTGCAGGAACAAAGGGATTTATTGGTCCAACCAAAACTTGACGACAAGGCTTCGCAGTGCGAGTTCCCTGCCAGGGAGTGTGGGGGTAGCGTCCGGGTTGAAGGGAATTCCTTCCTCTCACCCACAGGTGTTCTCTCGCCTGCCACATGCGGTTTGGCATGGCCCCATGTCGTACCCAGCAGGCAGGAGCGCGCTTTGGCGTGTTTTGAGAACGGGTCGGGCTTTTCCTCACGGGGAGGTGGGGACCGCAGTCCTCGTCCTGTGGAGGGTCCTGTGCTGCTTCTGCCTGTTTTCAGGTGTGAACAGCCGGCTCTGGGATGTGCGTTCAGGTCTCGGCTCTCTGAAGAGCCGTGTAGGTCAATACGCCGGACACACTCGGTGCCCGCCGCGAGCCGCTCGCTCCCCAGCACGCGTGTGTCCTCCGGGGAGCCCCGTGCCGCTCATCCCATACTTGGCAAGCAGCTGGCGCGCCAGGGCCATCGAGGCTGCTGCACCGCCTTTGCCCAGAGCATGAGGGTCAGAGCGCTGGAGCTGGGCCTGACTCCAGTGAGAATCGAACTGGGAGAGGAGGGAGCGGAGATGAGGGGGCAGAGGGACCCGGGTGTTTGGTCACCGTGGCAACAGAGACTGGGAGGGATGCTGGGGCTGTGGGGTACATCATCTACAGCTTACCTCATAATAAAAAACAAATATATATGTGTGTGTTCTATGAACCCGTGATTTCCTGCGTGCCAGCTCCCGAGTGAGAGGCGAGGCAAGAAAAAGTGCTTTCCAGGCAAAAATAAAAGTGGTTTTGAGGCAGAAAAAAGCACTTTCGAGGCAGGAAAAAATAACTTTCAAGGCACAGGAAAAAGCGCTTTCGAGGCAGGAAAAAAGCGTGCTTTTGCGGTAGGAAAAGCGAGTTTGTGGGGCAGGAAAAAGTGGTGTTTGTGGGGCTGGAAAAAAGCGCTTTCAAGGCAGAGAAAGGCGTTTCCGAGGGTGGAAAAAAGTGTTTTCGAGGCAGGAAAAGGCGTTTGCGGGGCAGGAGCCAATCGTGCCCGCGTCGGGGTTTCCGTGGTGGCGGTGCGGGCCGTTCCCGCATCCCGGCTCGGGCCCGGTTCCTTTTTACGCGCTCGGGCCGGCAGCGGCCGGTTCGGGGCGGGGGGGGCGGGCGCGGTTCCGGGGGCTCGGGGCGGCGCGGAGGCGGGCGCGGAGGCGGCGCCCCCCGCGCAGGTGCGGCGCCCGGGCGGCGGCGGCGGCGGCGGGGATGTCCCGGGCCGGCGGCGGGGCGCGCGCCCGGCGGGCGGGGGTGCGGGCGGCCGCGGCGCTGATCGGGCTGCTGCACCGGTCCCGCAGGCGCGGCGCGGGGAGAAGGTGAGGGGCGAGCGGGGGGGCGGCGCGGTGCCCGTTATTCGGGTGGAGCCGGACAGCGGGCCCGGGGAGGAGCGGTGCCTCCCGCGGGTCTGCCCGGCCCGGCCGCTTTGTCCCTGCGCCCGGGAGCAGCGGGGGAACGGCCGGGTCGTTCGCGGACCGAGCCGCGGAGCGCGCGTCGTGTTCAAGTTCGCGTTCCGCGGGAACGGCCCCGTACGGCGCGGCGGCCCCGCTCCCCGCGCCCGGTACCGGCGGCCCCGCTCCCCGCGCCCGGTACCGGCGGCCGCCCGCGCCCGCGGAGCTGGGCCCCGCGCTGGTGCCCGACGCTGCGCGCTGCCCCGGCGGCTCGGCCGCTAAAAATAGCGAGAGATCCGCGGCCGGACCTCAGCGGTGTGTGCACCCCTGAACGGGGGCGGAAGCGGCATAGAGGATTTTTTCTGGTTTATTTCATTTTTTTTTTTTTTTTCTTTTCTTTGGCTCTATTTGTGATTTTGTACCAAAACCGTATGAATGAAGAATCGATTATTTGGAATCTTTATTGTAAAGTATTCCCCCCCCAACCCCTGTGAGGCTGAAAAACCAGAGTAAGATGACTGGGGATGGAGCATTAGCTCTTCGCCACCCCCGGTTTTGGGTCGCAGGGGCCGTACCCTGTTTTTTGGTGCTGCTGCTGCAGGTGCTTTGCCTTGGGCAACAGGTGCCCCGAGAGCGGGGTGTTAGTGATGCTTTTGTGACCTAAGGGTGCCCTTCCCCTGTCGTTATGTGTTGCTGTGTTGTTTCGGGATATTTTGTTCCCCTTTGCTGGGGTTTTTGGTAGACCATCAAAGCTGAGTGTTTGGGAAAACCAGCCCGCAGGTCCTGAACAAACAGCAGAGACGGATGCTCACCTGTGCCGAGCCGTGTCAGGGCTCTGCCAGCTGGGACACGGGGGCTGCCGTGGGGCAGCTCAGCTGTTCCCATCCCGGCTGTTACCCCTTGGGTTTTGTCTCGTTTGGCTGAGGCCCATCCCTGCCAGAGCTCTGCCCATGGGATGTGGGCTCCAGCAAGTTTGGGAGGGGCTGGCTGGCTTGGGGACAGCCAAGGTCCCCGCACCCCGCAGTGCTCTGTGGTCCAGAGCATCTTCTCCCGCTTCCACGTGCTGCGCATAGGGAGGGTCTGAGCGCTGGAGAGCCCTGTGCTGCCAGTGGGGGCCCAGGGGTCCTCTGAATGTCGTCCCCGCTGAAACTCGTTGGCCATCCCGTGCTCGCCTCCGGCATGGCAGGGAAGGAAGGGAGTGCTCTAGCAGTCACAGCCAGCAAGACTTTTCCCAAAGAGTCGTCTTTCCCCTCGGTACCAGATTTCTGTGAATGAGCTCAGCATGACACTTGAGGGCTGAGAAAAAATCTGGCTCTAAACTCTCGCAGAAATCTGGCCGGTGATGTGCGAGTCTGGGGTTCTTTTTCATTTTTTTTCCACTGTGCTGAGCACAAGCCCTCTCAGTGTAGTTCTTGCTGTGGGGTGTACTGAGGACAGCGAGTGTCGCACAGACATCTCAAGGGGAGGACAAGACTCTGAGGAGGATGTTTTCCTGTCTGCTGTGGACTGAGGAGCCTTCATGGGAGCGATTGCAAGAATTCAAGCAGTGCTTTACGGCGGTTGCTTCGTCTTATGCAAGCTGCCGGGGCCATCAAAGTGACACAATCTGCAGGAAAAGGAAGGGATTGCTAGCGGCATCGTCAAAAGGGACTCTGTTCCTCCACCTGCTCCTGTTTTCTTTTCTTCCTCCTACGTTCGGTCTTTGTTCTGCGTTTGCAATTGAATTTTGCTTTCCGTGAGCCATATGCAAGCCTGGCAGGATCGGTGGCAGCTGCAGGGTCCCTGGTGGCCTGCGTCCCTTCCTTGTTAGCAGCCCAGCGAAGTGCAGCACAACGAATGGACTTCACCGGGCTCCCCTCGCAGAGCCTGGGCGACGCTCACCTTGCTCCCTCCGCCTGTGATCCACCTGCCCGCGCCTGTCCTGTGCTTAAGCCGGAGGGGAGCAGCGGTCGTGAGCTCGGGCTCCTCCTGGCTCCTGTCCCGCTCTGGAAACCTGGGATTTGGCACTGGGTGTTTTTATCTGAATGGGTTTTCCTGACTGTCCCGCGTGCAGGCAAGGGGATGCTATGTGGCCGTTCTCTGGCGGTAAAGCTGGTGGGTGGGTGTCTCGGTGTGGGTGCGCCCCTATATTCGTTTGTCGGTCCCAGCTGTGGTACAGGCAGCTGGGAATAATGCAGACGCTGCTGTTGGCCTACTGTTTGGTTCAGCAAGGGCTGCTCGTGGGTTGTCTGTCTCCCGGAGCCACTGAGTGAGGTCTCTGTGCCGCTGAAGTCAATTTTAATCCCCGTTTGTTTCAGTGAGACGTTCACTGGAGCAGCATCCCATGCGTTTTGGGCCTCCCCCATCCCGCTCCACCTCTTGGTGCAGATGCCCAGGCAGGGATAGCGTCCCTTTGCCCTTCGGCGTCAGTTCTGCCAGCAGTAGGAGATGCTGGTTTCTGGGAGCTGTTCTCTGCAATTTGCAAATTATTGAATCAGCTCGGAAACGGCTGCCCAAGGCTCGCTGGCTCGTGTTTGTCAGGAATTGGATCAGCCAGGCCTTCTGCTCTTAAAAAGTCCCTGAGTGCTTTGGCTGATTTACCCAAATGCTGCGGGAGATCACCGCTCTCTGCTCCTGCAAGTGAGATCAGACAACAAAATTTGTAAATGATAAAAATCTCTTTCCGCTGTTATTTGCATATGGAGCCGTACTTTCCTAGCCAGTCCGAGTGGGAAGTCCTTGGCTGGTTGGAAAGAACCCGGAGTCTGTAGAGGTGCAGGCAAAGCTGGAGCCAGCTCCTTGCCGTCCCAGGACAGGCAGCGCGCGGCGCAGCAGTGACCCGCATAGCCAGCCCAGGCTGCGGCGCCCGCACGAGCGCGGGACGCTCCAAACTGTTCTCGGCAATATCCTCGGTGTGGAGGAGTAATTAAAGCTGAAGCCATTGGCAGTTCAATGTCACCTTGCTCTGAGCAGGGCTTTGGTTCCCGCTGGTGCGGGCTGCGCAGTCAGGGAGGCTGCGTGCGCACTGAGGTGCAGGCTGGCGATATGTGAATACGTGATTTATTGCAAGAAATCTGGACCAGACAGTGCTGCACTTTTTGCTGACTCTCAGGCTTCAGTGCAGGAAGGTAACGCTTCAGAGCGGGGCCGGCCTGAGCCGGGACGCAGCGAGGTAAATCGGTTTATCGGGAAGATGTTCCACGCAGCGCTCTGCCCGGAGCCCGTTTAAGCCCCGGGGCACCGGCAGCTTCACAGCGCTGGGTGCGCGGGATGGCAGCCGGGTCTGGGGGCTGTGGAGCCCCGGGCTGCCTGGGGCCGGTGGGAGCCCTGCGGCAGCGCGTCCTCTGCGGGCGTCCTCCCGGGATGAGCGATGGTGCAGCCAGACCTCGCCTGCCTGGAGTCCCGGGATTGGATGGAGAGCTGGCCAAGGGCAGAGTGAGGTGCCTCGTTCCGGCTCTCGCTGCAGATTTCCAGGTGTAAAATCTCAGCACAGTGCCCTTGTGTCTGTTGGAAAAAAAAAAAAAATAAACTTTTGGGTTTATTTGGGTGCTGTGAGGGTGAAAAGTGATGGAGAAGCATAATCCCCTGTGAAGATTTAAGGTACCGGGTGTTGAATATTAAATAAACTAAAAAGGGAGCAGCTGGCAAGGTGATGCCCATCAAGGACAAAAAACTGATGGCTCCAAAAATAGAGGCTGTTAATTTACAGGGTGATCTTTGCTGTCCTTTTCAAGGATACAGCATCCAGGCGGGCTGAACTTGTTGCTGCAGGAGTTTTGCACCCCCTTAGGCCAGGTTTCCTGTGTAGAATTAAGCGTAGGTGTAAGCGTAACCTGCGGTGCTCCGTGTTTAAGTTACACAGCGTAACAAAAGGCAGAACCAACTGCTCAGTGCGCAGCGCCTCGCCGTCTCAGATAATATGTTGACATCTCCCCTTCCCACGCGTAATTTATCTGAACGTACCGTGTCGATTTAGAGCCTGTCTGGTAAATCGGAGGAACAAAACCAGGAGGGGGGATGCATTGGGAGTTCTTCATTAGGCTTTACACTGTGAAAGCGGGAGGGAAGCGCGTGCCCGGAGATGGGGGTTCGGCTGGGAAAGCTTGGGGGGCTCCAGGGGTCCCGGCAGCCCTGGCTCTTTACTGAATGGGACGATTTAGTCACAATGTCGGTGCTGGCGGCATTTACCAAATTCAGGATGTGAATTTGTAGGTGCTTTTGGAATGTGATCAGGGATGCTCTAAAGATGAGAGAAGGGCTTCACTTGCCCTTGCTGCGTTGGGAGCTCGCCAGCACTGCAAACCCAGTGCCCGCGTGCTCAAAATAGGGGGGAAAATCCCCATTTGCTCCCCTTTGGGAGAAGCAGGGGCAGCAGCCCCGGCTGCATGGGCCGTCCCTTCCCGGTGGGAGTTGGCGGCAGCAGGGTCCCCCTGGCACAGCCCCACGGCTGCAGCCCCGGCCCCGGGGGGAGCGCGGGACCTGTGCGGGACGGCAGGGCTGGTCTCTCCACCTCCACTGGGAAATCCTGCCGTTGGGCCTGCCTAACTCCATTAAGGTATTTCCTTAATTAGATTTACTAAGTATGTAGGATTCTAATTCTTTCTTTTCCTTCTCTCTTAATTTGCCTAATGAGAGAAACGAAGAAATACAATTACAAAAACAACGCTCGTGTCGCCTTCTGGGAAGGACGGTGCCCAGCTGCGTGGCCGTGCAGCCGGAGGATGCTCTCGCCTGTCCCGTGTGCCATCACCCGGCCGTGGTCAGGGTGGGCTCGGGGGTGCGGGGGGGGGGGCACTGGGTGCTGCGTCAGGGAACGAGCGCAGCACTGTAAGCGTTGGTTAGGTTATCCGTCCTCCAGCCAACCCCATCGCTGGCGGCAGGCTGGATCATCCCCGACAGCGGCCGCGGGTTAACGCGGTGTGTGTCCAGTGCAGGGAGGCTGGTTACGAGCGGTGGCTGGTGAATGGGTTTGTTCTGCTCTCCCCGGGATCGCAGGAGCAGTTCCAGCAGTTTGGCCCTAAGGAAGCGCGCAGCATGTGACAGAGGAACACGTTGTGAAGTTGTGTGAGTGATTTTATAATACTCGGAACACGATGCTATGGCAACCTGTTACAAATCCCAGATCAAATCACATTATTTGTGCACATCCCTGTAACTTTAATCTTTGCAAAATCGGATCCGTTTGATGCCTTTGAGGCCGCGGTGCAGATCAGTGCTGTCAGGCGGAGCCCAGGGTTCAAAGCAAGGAGAGCAAAGGATGAGTGGTTTGCTCCAGATCGGGCGTCCTAGAAAGTCAAAGAGCAAACAGGAGAAATCTGTCATCCTCGGCATTTTTACAGCAGCGGAGCCACAGTGAGTTTGTGGAGAGGAGAAAGGGAGGGGGCTCAATAAACAATACGGGTGGACAGGACAAGCCTGCTGTTGCCCACACGCTGTCCCCAGTCATTTAATTCAGTCTTGCCTTGGAAAACTGGAAGATGCCAAGAGGTTAAAGGAGACCTGATAATGTAAGGCAAATTTGACCTGCTCTGATTTACGAAATAGAAAGAAATGTAAAGTAAAATGTCAGCCCTTGCTCTGGATTCACGTTTGGATGCAAACAGCTGGGTATTTCCCTCAGTGGCTGCGGTTGCATTGCTGGCCCAGCCCAGGCAGTGCTGCAGCCCTTGGTGCCCTGCGGCTGCAATGGGGACGGGGACGGGTGCTGCTGCTCCCGCAGCCGCGCGACAGCTTTCTGCTCCACTCCTCCTGCTCCATCGTGTTGCAGCCTGGAGGCCAAAAAGCCCGTGTTCCTCTGGCTCCTGTTGGTCCCTGCCTTCCCGTGGTCACGGGCGCCGCAGCTCCCTGCTTCTGCTCTCTCCGTACGCGCAATACATTCACAGCACGGGCCGCAGCACGTCCCCCAACCCAATCTAATCGTGGGGGACACGGGCTCCGAGGCACCGCTGGCTCCGGATGCTCTCCACTGCTCTGCCGTGAAGCCGGTCCCGCAGCAGCAGGGAGCGATGCCAGGTCCTGGTCAGGGCTGCAGTGCAGCGCAGGGCGGGCAGCGACCCTGCGGCGTGGGGCTGCGGGCGGGCAGGAGGCTGCAGTGCCTTCCTGCAATCTGCGGCGTGCGGAGGGCTTTTCTCCGAAACGCTTATCTGTGTGTGTGTGTACATAGGTGCGTTTGTGTTTGAAGAGATGGAGTCAGGTTGCCTCAGGAGCAGGAGCGGTCTGTTAGCGAGAGCAGCGCATGCGGGCCGCAGGGGCAGGAGCCCTTCTCGAGCGCCCGTGCAGGCTCTCGTTAGCAGGGACACAGCCCAGCAGCCGCTGCTTTGCTCACCCCAGCAATGGTGGGGCTTTGCCCTCGCTGTTGCACCAAGGGTCTTTGCAGAAAACTTGCCTGTGGTCCCCACTGCATCCCTGCAGCGCGTGGCCCCGCTGGTACCCGAGCCTGCCCCGTCACCAGTGAGCGGTGGTCACCTGCTGCCACGAGAGCTGGCATGCGGCGGAGAAGGGCAGGAGCCGGGGCAGTGGGGCTGGTGGTGAGGGCAGGTGTTGGAGGTCGGGTAGGCACCCTCTGGCAGGAGCTGCACATTGTGGAGGGGGCCCCAGCAGGCATCGGTGTCCGGCTGCCGTGCCATGCCGTCCCAGGGCGGGCTGCCATGGGAACCAGACCTCGTTACTGCAAGATAAACAGTTGGACATTTTGGCCCAGTTTCTGCAGGACCATCCTGGCAGGGACGAGAGGAAACGAAATTAAATCTCAGATTTTCTGACTCCCAGAGTAGCATCTGGCAGTGCTGCTGTGAGTGGCGGCTTGGGTGCCTGCCTGGAACCCGTTGGTGTAGAAGGGACGGGGTATTTTGGCAGATAATGGGTGGTGGGCCGGGGTTGTGCCTTTTCCAGGCTGGGGGGTTTGTGTGATGCTTTTGTGGCAGGTCCCCGGCACGGGAGCTGCTCCCGGCTTCCCCGGGGTCTCGTGTCCTCGCGATGCCTCTTGCTGCCGCCAAACTGGGTGCCTGTGCCTGGGTGCCCTGTTGGCAGAGGGGCCCTTGGCTGGGCCCTGCCAAACCCGTGCCGGGGTGTCCCCGGGTTTCACCTCGGTGTCACTGAGCCAGAACCTCCTGTGCTCGACAGGAGCTGCCCAGGCCAGGAGGGTGCCAGATGGCGGGACATCGTGGGGATGGGTTGTCATGGAAACCCAGCCCTGCTGTCCCCCCTGCACCACATTGCGCTCCAGCCCCGAAGCCCAGCTCCACGAGGTCCCAGTCTGCCTGGGCACAGGGCTCTTCAGGGGACTTTTATCACCTTTCTAAGTGATCCGTTTGGTTTATTTCTTGGATTCAAGATATTATTTTCCAGGCAGCCCGCATGCCCGCGGCTTTGCCGAAGATAAGCCCTTATCTCCTGCCTCGCGCTCTGGCTCAGGGCGCAGGGAAGCTGACATGCCTGCGTTTGGTTTTTCAGGAAGCAGGAGCTGCTGAACAGCACGGATGTGACCATCCCGGAGCGGCCGCTGTCCCCCCCGCTCACTGCCCCGCCAACCATGAAGGTGAGTGCGCGGGTGATGCTGCGCCGGGCTGTGGGCGCGCGGTCCAGCCGAGGTGCCGGTTTTGGAAACGGAAGCTGGCGAGGAGCAGCGCTTCCAACGCAGCGGCTGTACGGATTTGGGCTGTTCCCGAGGGAGCAGCAGTAGGTGGTTGCTGGAGTTCAGCCTGCAGCGTGTTCCGGCACTGTCGGCGCCAGCGGCTGTGCGTGCCGGCGGGCCCCATCCTGCACCGCCGCTCATGTTGCGCGCTCGGGAGTGGCACTGCCAAGCAGGTGCCAAACCTGGCACTGCCAAACCTCTCTGGGCGCTGCGGCGGGCGCTGCTTGTCAGCGCAAGGCAGACAGTGCGTCCGCAGCAGGCAGGGGCTGCTGGCAGGCTCCGACCCACCACTTGCCGTGGCTCTGCCCCTTCAGCAGTTTTCCCAAACCCAATGGGAGAAGGTGACGAGCAACTTGCTCAGACCTGGAAGCTGATCCTGCTTGAGCCGGGGTTGACCGGACACCCCCGCAGCTCGTGTTATCTCGCTCAAACGGCCTCGAGCGCGCAGCCCTGTGCTGAGCAGGGCGATGTGGGGAGCCAGGGCTGTGACCTAGGGCAGAGCTTCAGAGCAAATTTGGCTAAACAGGGTAAAATGCATCACGGGTTCCCCAAAAGCAGCTTCTGCCAGAGCAGCCGGAGACATCTCTGCGGTACCAGTTTCCGGACAAAGGCAATCGTAGCTCTTCTCCCCGGTTGCTGCAGAGCGCTCGATGTGCTGCCACCCGGGAAATTACTCATTAAGCTGGAGATGAGATAGGCGTGCGGATTACGAGGCGGCTGAGGCCCTGGGTGAATGGTTGTTAAGAGCAGGTGGGCTTGGAAATAGAGTGTTGAGTTGGAGGAGTTCGTTAGCGGAGCTTCTGACGATTTGGCTCATTTGGGGTTTGTGCATGACCTGGGTGCCCAAAGCGGGCAGGAGCTGACCCGGTTCACTGGTGACAAAAGCTGTGGCACCTCGTCGGGCTGCAGAGGAGGAGGGGTCCTGGGGGGGGGCTTGGAGCCTGGAGTGATGGAAGTGAGTGGGGATGCGCTTGTGGGGAGAGCCTGCCGGCAGTGGGGCCGTTGTCCTGGGGGCTCCGTGGGAAATGGTGGGAGGGGGATCCTGCCTGTGGGGCACACCCAGGGATGCGCAGTGTGCGAGGTGCGAGGTGCCGGCGGCCAGCAGCAGAGCGTGCTTCCCGGAGCAGGGGGAGCCAAACCCCCTGCGCTGTTCCCCCGGCCTCGGAGGACACGAAGTCTCCCGGGATGATACTGGGTGATGTGCACCCCTGCCAGGGGCTTGGAGGGGTTTCATCTCAAGGGCATTGCTGCGTCCCACGGCGGGATGCCTGGTGCCCATCCGCCTGTTAGGGAAGTGGCGAGCATCCACGTTTCTCACGTGGGCCCACCTGGGCGAGCGCCGTGGCTCCTCCATGGCCCTGACCTGCCCGCCGTGCCCCTGAGGGGGGAAACAAACTGTCGGTGCCATTTGTTTGGCCTTGCAGAGAGGTGGTAAATTGCTCGGTAGCGCCTGGGTGAGTTCAGGTGGACTTTCTGTGGCCGTGGACGCTGCAGCCCCGCTGCGTCCCTGGAGCTGGTCCTGCTGCCGTGCTCCCTCGTGCCTTCCCAGGCTTCACAGCAGCACCTGCGTCCTGAGAGGTTCTGCCTTTGGCTGCGCCCTTGTCGGGTTTTAAATGGAAATTTGGCTTTTAATGAGCCTGTGAGCCAGGCAGGCTGAGCACGTGTGCCATGTGGCCCCCGGTGCTGGGGTCTGTTCCCCACCCAGGTGCTGCTGCAGGAGGGGTTATGGGGGGCAAGACCCCGGGCATGCCGCAGGCAGCGGGTACGGCTGCTCCTCACCCAGAGCCGGGGCGATGCGCGGCAGCGGGAGGTCAGGCTCTTCAGCGATGTTTAAACTTCAGTCCAAGGCTTCCCTCAGCTTGGGAAACTTGGCATGGAGACCTCTGGAAAGCCTGGCATGGAAAAGTGTGTGGATGCTGCTCCATATGCTTCAGGTAGCGTAAGCTCCCCAGAAGCAAAGGCTGAGGTTTTCATGTCGTGCGTCTCAGAGATGGCCGCTCCTTCTGGCATTGCGGGGCGCGCGGGCCTGTCTGGCTGCGGGCGCTGTGGCTGGGGGCGAGGCCAACGATGGCTTTGGCTGAGGAGATGCTGGGGACCGGTCTCCGCAGGCAAGGCTGGAGGCTGCCTGTTTTACTGCTGGTTCTTCCTTTTTATCATCACGTAATTAAGCAATTAAAAGGTGATTACTGACTTGTTCTGCTTTACAGCAGGATTACAGGGCTCCAGAATCTTTTGCAGATGGCACAGATTGTCCTTTTGGAAAGGAAGAGCTGGCGTGTGCTTCATCCCTCCATCCATGGGTCCCCGTGGGGCTGGTGATGGCCAAGCCTCTGTGGCCGTGGCTGCCTGCGCTGGCACCCCACCGGGCAGCGGCAGAGGGGGATCCTCGGTGTCGCTGCCTGGCTGGGCGCAGGGAGCTCCAGAAGTGCCAAGCAGCAATAAATCCGTGTGGTCTCCAGGCTGGGGGCTGTCTGCAGGCTGCGGGGTTTGTCTGTGGGTCTGCTTGTGTGGAGCTTCCCGTGTCCCTGCTGCCGCTTTGGGCTCCGCTGCTGTTGGCTCTGGAAGGGCAGGGGCCGGGTGTGTGTGTGCTGACGTGGAAGGGATGGAGCTGGAGATGCCTCGCAGAGGAGATGTCGAGGATTAAGGAGCCATCAGCTTGATGCAGGAAAACCTGGGGTGACTCTGGTTGGGAGGCAGAGACCTGGTCCTTCTGGAGACGTCAGCTTGGCCCCCTGACTGTCACAGTTGGTGCGGAGGATGCTGGGCGGTGGCTCAGCACTGGTGTAGCTGAGCCTGTGAGGAGATGCTGCATGGCATGACTGTGTACCGATTTCCAGCTGGGGAGGCTGGATTTTCTGCCTCCTGCCCACTGCCTGGTTCCAGCTGCTTGCTCTCCCAGGCCAGTGCCATCCCGAGGGGCGCAGCGCATCCCACTGCAGGGCTCTGCATCCCGCCGAGGGGCACAGCACATCCCACTGCAGGACCTGCATCCTGCCGAGGGGCACAGCACATCCCACTGCAGGACCTGCATCCCGCCGAGGGGCACAGCATATCGCACTGCAGGGCTCTGCATCCCGCCAAGGGGCACAGCACATCCACTGCAGGACCTGCATCCCGCTGCGTGGCCGTGCATCCTGGCAGCCGCCTGCCCTGTCCCCTGCAAACCTTCACCCGCTTCCTGCCCAACCTGTTTGGGGCACTTTTCCTCCCAGGGGAGCCACCCTTTGAAATAACAAAGCAGCAGGCCTGCGTGCCTCCAGCCTGGAGAAACATTAACGAAGGGAGGTGTCAGGGCTGGGGAGGGATGGCCGGGCTGGCGCTGGGCCGCTCTCGCCGGGCGCCCATGAGGAAGTCTGGTGGCGGCAGCGGCTGTGGCTGCGTAGCTGCCGCGGAGCAGGTGACGCCGGGAAGATGATGGATTTCTTACGGAGCCTGCTGGTGAGTGCACGCTGACCTGCAGCAGGGTGCTGGGGAGGGCGCTGGGCAGAGCTCTGCCCCGCTGCGCTCCGTCCTTGGCAGCTCCCGCCTGGCGCAGGGCTTTCTTTCTGGGTGTCGTTTTCTTTGGGAACCTTCAAAGTGAGCACTCCTGCTCTGAGCGCTCCTTGTCCGCAGGCGCCTGCTCCCTAAACTCGCCCTGGGGTGCTGGGGCGGTTGAACAGGCACTGTGGGCTCCAGCTGTCTCGGCTTCGCGCCCGCTGTCTCCAACCCTGTAGTTTTTGGCGCTGAAGCTCCAGGCTGTGACTGTCCGTCCCCTCTCGTTGCCAGTGTCACTCGCTCAGTGGCGAGGGGCAAGGGCGCGCGAGCGGGGAAGGAACAGCATCTGTAATACCGCTTCGGGTCGAGTGTGTGGCGTTTCTGAGGTCTTTGGGACGTGCTACGGGGCAGGTTTGACCCGCGGAAGGTGGCGGGGGACGTGCCCATCGGCTCTGGCGTTGCCTTTGGGTGCGTTTGAGGAGCAGATGCAGGTTTGGTTTGGCGCGGGCGGTCTCAGCCACCCAGAGGGGCGAGTGGAGCCTTTCCTGGGCCCTTGGCGGGAGGCTCAGCTTCCCGCTGGGCACCACAAAGGGGTAATTGTCTCCAGTGTAATTACCAAAATATCTGTGGCCCAGTAGGGCTGGCTTTAAGCACGCAGAAACCCGACGGGAGCCAGCTGCTGCCTGCCCTGTTAAACACACCTGCGCGTTTTCCGCTGGGACTCGCATTGGTGGGTGAATCCGGTGCCGCTCTGCGGATCGGCTCCCTGGGCCTGGCTGCTGGCAGAGCGGGACCTGGGAATTATTTTAATTGACTCAGAGAGTGTTTGTCCATCACTGGACCTGAAGATAAACTGGAATCTAAACGAAGCTCAAAGCAAGGAAAAGCCTTTCTGAAGTGCTTCCAGCTTTGGGTGCTGGCTCCTCCGAGCCTGGGGTTCGTTTTCCCTGCCGCAGGTGCGGTAGATAGAAATGGGGCATAGTCTGCAGCCAGGGCTGCTCCCGCCTGCGCTGGCAGCGTCCGTGCCCCGTCCCGGCTGGTGTCGGTGAGGGCAGTCCCCAGGCTGCTCGGGCCGTAAAACTCACCTTTGCTCGCCACAGTGATTGGAAGAAAATCTCTCTGAGGTTTTCCTTTGGTCTTTGGCTGATTTTCATTTCTTCATCTCCTTCTCTGTTTTTTTTCTCTCTTTTTTGTATTTTGAGAAGTTCAGTCTATTCTAAGAGCTCACTAAAAATCAGCCCCACTGTGCCTTTCTCCTTGGTACCATTATCCCTTCTGCCCCAAATCTCACCTCCCTCTTCTGCGAACCGTTTCTGATAGCTGCATCGGAGCTGCTGATCCCGCTTTCTGCTCTCCCTCTGGGACCGACAGCATCAGCCGCGGCCCCGGCCTCTCCTCAGCTGTGTGAGCTGTGAGCCCGTCCGCTGCGGCCGGGAGCGAACGGGGGCGAGGGGAGAGGGATGGGGCTGCTGCGTCGTGCCTCCAGAAAAGCCAGTTACTGGTTTGCTGGGAGTGCCCCAGCATTTACAGCTGAGGTTGACTGGATAATGCATTTGCTTGTACTTGAGAGCAGGAAAAGCCGGACGAGGGATCGGCATCATCCGGCTGAGGTTCGGCGGTGGCTGTGCCGAAGGGGTGACCCTGCTGGTGCCCGGTGAGGCGGAAGCCAGTGCTTGTGGAGCACCAGTTTCCCTGTGGCTGTGTGTGCTGCTGGGGCTGTGCCTGTGCCAGTTGCGCGGGTCAAACTTGTGTCTGCTGCGTCTGACTGTCACGGCAGGACCAAGTGGGACAGGCGGCTGGTGCTGCCGAGCCCCCGAGCAGCTCAGTGTGGCTAGGTTGTCCCTGAGCCCCTGCGTTTCCGAAGGCACCAGAGCCTCGTGCACTGCAGTGGTTCAGGATGCTTGTGGGGCTGCGCAGCCCCGCAGCCTCGGCGCGGCTGGGAGGGAGGCAACCACAACGGGATGGGGACGCAGGACGAGCTCCCTGGCTGCAGGGTCGGGCTGCTCTCCCGAGGAGCCACCCAGGGTTTTCAATCGCAGCCTGGAGCTCGCTAATCTCTTTAGTTCGTTTGGCAAGGAGGCCGTTAACCCTGCACCGGCAGCCCGGCGCTGCCGGCAGTGGCATTGCCGGCGTTTCCGCAGGCAGTGAAAGGCAGAGCCCGGGGCTTGCACCTTGTGAGGTAAGGGGCGTGGGGAGGGCTGCTGTGGGTGTCTCGTTTGTCGGAGGAGTTGCTTGCTTGTTGGGATCGATCAGTCTGAGCCCGTTCCATTTCAAAAGGAAAGGTTTTTGCTGCTCTGTGTGTGCGGAGACGCCCTCCTGCCAGGGGCCCTGCGAAACACAGAAGAACCACGGGCACCAGGGCCCATGTACCCCATCCCTCGGCCCGCGGCGGGACCGGCTCTGCCCCACGTCCTCACCAAACCCCACACCCACGGCCTTGGCAGCCCTGCGGCACTTGGCAGCCATCTGAGTTTTCTCCCTGCCTGATCCCCGCGATCCAGCACCCGCTGTGCCGAAGCGAGCAGCGCGTGGCGGCAGCGGGGCTCTCCCCTTCCTCCGTCCGGGCTGTACCCTGTCCCGCAGGGCAGGACTGCGCCCGCGGCTCCATGCTCCTTTGGTGTCTCTAGCCCTGTCACTGCGGCAGAGCGCCGGGAGACGCGGACCTTGGGGACCTGAGAGCACACCCGGGGGAGGAACGGAACCTGAAGAGGTGTCCAGCCAGGGGTGCCATCAGTGCTGTGATCAGCAAAGAGAACACCGAGGAACCGTGATCCACCCGTACCCGGAGCGGGCGGGGGGTTGTTGGGGCTGAGCGTTACTGGCGAAGGCAAGCTTGAGTCTGGCTGGACGGGAGCTGCCATGGCTGGGGAGCGGGACAAGTGCCCGCAGCATTGCTTGACCTGTCCTGTTGCGCTTTTTTTGGAAACGAAATGCAGAGCAGGAGTTACGGAGGTGGGGAGCTGCCACTGCTCTTGGCTCCGTGCGCACTTGGTGTGCGATGGCCACCGGCCCTGGCAGCCCAGGGCAGCTGTGGGGGGTCCCTGCCCGGCGGCGCGGCTGGATGGGGCGTCTCAGAGGCACCCGCCGTTGGTTACAGAGAGAGAGTCCCTTCTTCTTCTTCCCGTTCCTGCTGCAGGCCAGAGCCAGCGTGCCTGGTGCGGGGTGGGGGTCCGGTGCCCCTGCCTGGACGCGGCTTGGGCTGGCTCGCTCGTGTCTGCTTTCATCGGACAGGAGATTTCCCTCTTTTCTTTTTCAGTCTGCAGAATTCTTCGAAATGCTGGAAAAAATGCAGGTGAGCAGCAGCATGCATGCCAGTAACGCGGGGCGTCTCCCACCCCAAACCACCCTGGCAGAGGGGCTGCAGAGATCCCACAGCACCTCGTGCATTGAACGTGCGGGGGGCCTTACCAACCGCGGCACGTTTTGAATTGCTGCTGAGGTCCCCCGCGCCGCGTGAGCCCTGCTGAGAGCGGGCACGGCGGGCGCTTCCCGGCTTGAACCGTGCAGGGGAGAGCAGCAGTGTCGCAGCGTCTTCCCCCGCGGTTATTCCACATTGCCCCGTGTGGTTTTACACAGGGGAATTTAGGGGGAGACACTCTGAGGCACGGTTCCGTTGCTCCCTGAGGTTGGGATGCCGCTGCCTGTCTGTGCCACCGGCTGGCTCTGGTGCAGAGCACGCTGGGTGCGGGACAGAGCACCGTCCCGGTACCACTCGGGTCAGGGCGAGGCGTTCTCTTGTGCCACACGGAAACACATCAGGATCTGCCCGAGGAGGAGGGATTGGGGACCAGGATGTCCCCTGCCATGTGCCTTGTCCCGCAGGAGGGGCGTGAGCGAGCGGTGCTCGCCCCTGGTGCTGGGACACACAGCACTCCCCCAGCGCGGTGCTCCCCTGGTCCCGGCGCCGGGACACGCCGTGCTCCCCGGCGCGGCACAGGCGAGCGTGAGCAGGGTTTGCCGTCCCTGATGGACCTGCCACACGTCGGGGCTGTGGTCCCCGCTCCGCAGGAAGGCAGCGCAGGGATTTCCTTTGGGAGCCCATCCTGGAGAAGTGAAGATGAAGGTGGAGTGGGGTATGGGACATTTTCTATTTGGTGCTGTGCCAGTACCTGGGAAATGAGTCCCTGCTTCACGTCGAGACATTTTCAGTGCGGCGTCGCTGTGTCCCAGGTCTTGTCCGACCATATCCCCATCCCCTGTGTTCTCTGTGTTAACACAGTGTCAGTCCTGGCACCTGGCAGCGCTGCCCAGCTCCTCCCAGCCAGAAACCCCGGCCTTTCGTACCACCTGTGTCAGTGATTTCTGTGTAGCAGAATACCCTTGTGGTTTTGTCTATGTTGCTGAAAACACCTTAATTATTCACTGTCTTCGTTTTGTTCCAAACAGGCACCAAAACTTGAAGAACAGAGGACTGGAAGCCAAAAACATAAGGTTGGTTGAATTTTGTTTCTTGCGTGGATCTCTTCAAGTGCCCCCCCTTACCTCAGGGCTTTAACATGCGTAGTCAGAGACAGTCACTCAAAGGGCTGAACAGGATTTAAATGTTCTCTGAAAACAAGGCACTGATTGAATTGCAAAGATGAGAGGGCGGTGCCTGTAAATCCCTAATCCAGCTTTATGTCCGAACTTGTATTTCCGCGGCGAGCTGTGTAAAGTGGTTGGGCTCTGCCGCAGAGCTGAGCAGCTTACGCCGATAGCAGGGACCCCTTACCCTGCGCCGGTGCCTTCCCGCGGGGTGGCCTCGCCCGATGTGAGCATCGCTCTCCGTTACCGCCTGGCACCAGGTGCAGGGCGCGGGGACGGGAGGACCTGCGCGGTGGGCGGCTGTGGAATCGCTCCCCAGGTTGGGTGTGCGAGGCTCTGGTTCTGAGGGACAGCTGCTGGGGAGCAGATGGTCATACGTGGTGTTTTGATTCCTTTCTCCAGGAAGACTACATCCCGTACCCCAGCATTGATGAGGTGGGTGCTCCGGGCCACCCTGAACGCCTTCAGGCAGATGCCTTCCCAAAATTGCCCAAACAGGAGAGTTGGCAGAGAGCCTGCTTCCGAGAGGAGCTGCACAAAGCGCGTGTCCCCTCCCCGCCTCTGCGGCTGCTGCTTTTCCTCGCTAGCATGTGTCCTCTGCTGGGAGAGAGAGGAGATTTTAGAGAGGGGCTGGATTTGCCCCCATGGTGCTGGGGCTGGGGGCTGCTGCGGTAGTGAGGGGGGACAGGACACAGGGTGACGAGCCCCTGCACCCTGCATCCGCACCCCGGGCCTGCCCGAGCCGTCACGGGCGCGTGTCTCTGCAGATCCTAGAGAAGGGCAGCCCGTACCCGCAGATCATCCTGCCCCAGTTCGGGGGATACTGGATTGAAGACCCAGAAAACCTCGGCACGCCCACCTCGTCCGACAGCAGCATCTGCGAGGAGGAGGAGGAGAACCTCAGCCCCAGCTCCTACGGCTACAGGCTGGAGTGCAAAGGAGAGGCCAGAGCCTACAGAAAGCATTTTCTGGGGAAGGTGGGTGCCCCCGCCGCAGAGGATGAGCAATCAGCTGGAAATCGCATGCCGCCCCCAAGAAAAAAAAGAAAATCTAAAATTGTGAGCAGAATAACCAAATTTTGCAGCTTGCTGCTTTGCAAGGAGAGGAGGGGACCAGGGGGTGACCAGCCGTGGCAGCGATGGCCATGCACCGGCTCCGAGCCCGCCCTGTCTGCGGGACCTGGGGCTCGGCCAGACTGGGGGGGCCCGGCACGGCAGCCGCCTGCCCGCCCCCTCGGTCACAGTCTTGTAATCCTCTTTCTCCCTCCGGACAAGGCTGAGGGCAGCGTGCTAGAGTCCACGGGCCGGGGGATTAAAGCCCTGGTCCCCGTGAGGAGCCGGGTGCGAGCGTGTCCCCAAGGGGCGCGAGGGTGTCGGGGCGGCAGGTGATTCCTCTGCTCCCGGGGCGTGGGGCAGTGTCACTGCCATCGTGCAGCTGCCTCCCCTGCCGCTAACACTCTGCTTTCTATTTTTAGGATCATTTAAATTTTTATTGTACAGCCAGCAGCCTCGGAAATCTGATCCTTTCTGTTAAGTGTGAGGAGGCAGATGGCACGGAGTATCTGAGGATAATACTCAGGTATGGACAGAACCCCCACTTTATTTACAAAATATTTTCTCTCTGGGCCTGCCTTGTTTTGTTTCTGCTGTGAACGCTGGAGCCGGGCTGGCAGCGCGCAGGCTGTGGCACGCGGAGGGGCTCGGGGTAGGATGGGAAGCGGCAGCACCATCCTTTTGCTCTTTCTGCGCCGGGACTGCCTGACCCCCAGTAACAAACGTGAGACTTTGATCTGTTGCTAAACCCGCTGAAAGGGAGTGTAACCCCTCCGTGACGCAGGATAATGCCAGGCACGTCTGTCGCCATCCCTCTGTAAGCTGACAAGACCCAGCGGTCTGAACCGTTGTGTCATTTCCCTCCAAATTGTGAATATTTTAAGAGCTGCAGAGATGGGAAGAAAATTTGAGCCTTTACTTTCTAACTAGGCCCAACAAATTCAGCAGAACGTCATTTCCCAGCAGCCGGTGAGCATCGTTGCATGCACGTCACGGGGCTGGCGAGGGGGGGCTGCAGCCAGCATCTCCTGGCCTTAGACACTCCCCAACATCTGCTCGTGTCTGTTTCTTTGCTAGGTCCAAAGTGAAGACATTGCATGAAAGGATCCCCCTGGCAGGATTTAGCAAGCTCCCCAGTATCCCCCAGATCGCAAAGGTAAAATGCCGGACTGGGCTGGGATACCTACGGCAAAGCCCAAGCTGCTGCACCTTGGGCAGCGTTGGACAGTGTTGGATGGTGTTGGGCAGCGTTGGGCAGTGTTGGGTGGTGTTGGGCGGCATTGGGCAGCAGGGCTTGGGCTCTCTGGTCCAGGTGTGCTTGGCGGGTGGCAGAGGTATGCACTGGCCTCGCTGTTGGTTTCCCGCTGGTCCCAGCAGGTCACTGGTTGATATCTGGGGGAGAAGTTGAGGAAGCAGCAGCACCTTTGACCCATAGGGAGACCTGGGGCTTGTCTTGCTGCATCCTCAGTTGGGTACCAGCCAGGGCACAGGGCATCCGATTGAGAGGGTGCGGAGAGCGGAGCTCCTGCCGTCAGAGGCTGGATTTGGCTCCTTTATAGACGTTCACAGCCTTGCCGTGGAGTTTCGGCAGGACAGGGGTGTCTGCTCCATGCGCCGGGGACCTGGCACTGACTGCTTTTTCCCCTTGCCTGCAGGCCTTCTGCGATGATGCCTCTGGGCTGAAGTTCAACCCGGTTCTGTACCCCAAGGTGAGGTAACATGCCCCATGTCGGCTGCGTATTCGGCAGAGAAGGTCAGACAGGGTTCGTTCTCCCCTTTTCTCCCAGATCCAACGGCTGCTCTGATACAGAGCGTGGCTCTTTGTACTGCGCCTTTCTGGCTCGGCCGTTGCACCCGGCTGCAAAGGGGATGTGAGCAGTGCAGCGGTGGCATGCCGTGCCCGATTCTGGGGAGCTGGCTAGCTAATGGCCATCTGGTGGCACGCACATGCCACCGTCTCCTTCTGTCGGCTGGCCACCAAGGACTGCTGGCACTTTGATATTGGTCTGCCCTTGGGTCCTGGGGAAAGAGGGCAAGGCGACCATCGGTGGGATGTGAACCCAAGCCAGGCGCTTGGTTTGACGCCATCGGGTTTGCCTGGAGCCTGGTGAGACGGGCGGAGCCGTGCAGGACGAGACGCGGATGGGTGGGTCACTGCGGGGACGCAGCGTTTGATCCGGATGGTGGTCCCCACTGGTGACGTACCCGGGCTGACTTGTTGTCCGCTCTGGGATCGCTTCTCCTTGTGTGGCTCTTGTGCTGCCATGGAGAGCTGCTCCGGGGGAGTGACAGAGCAAACCCATCGTGGCCAGTGCCTTTCTTGTGGAGGACCTTTCCTGTGGCAGGCAGGGCAGTAAGGTGTAAGGCAGTTTCACCAGCCTTTGACACAGCTAGGGTCATCCAGCCCTTGTCATTATTGCTGTTGCTGTCAAACCCTTGTCGGGAATTCTGAGAACAGCCGGTGCCCAGCTGGGGAAGACGAATGTCTCTGGCTCGCTCCCTGCAGAGCGAGGCTTGGACGGGGAGCTGGGGTGCTGTGGGAACTGCTGTTATCTGCACCCAAAGGTGCACACTTCCCCAGGAAAACCTGTGGGAGGTTGGGGCTCCCTGCACCCCGCACCACGCCGGGATGCCGGGGCCGCGGCTTGTGCCCGCCCCAAGCCCACGGGTGCCCAGGAGGACTGTGCGTGGCAGAGGCTGCAGGGATGCTGGTGACCAAAACCAGGGCTGCTGTTGAAAACTTTTGACCTGGCTATGTGGAAATTTGGCTTCTGCTCCCTTGGGCACTGCCCCACCGATGCTGTACCCTGCTGCGGCTCTGGTGGGCTCTCTCCCCGTGCGCTGCGAGGAGCCGTACCGTGGCCGGGGGGGATGGTGAGCGTGCCGAGCAGAGCTGAGAGCCCAGCCAGCAGCACGCGCCGAGCAGGGTTTGCTCGTCTGGACGTTGCCTTTTGAACTACCAAGTGAAATAATGGGTATTGTGTGTCACTGCAGGCTTCCCAGATGATAGTGTCTTACGACGAACATGAGGTCAACAACACGTTCAAGTTCGGTGTGATCTACCAGAAGTTCAGGCAGGTGAGCAAGGCCCGTGCCGTTCTCGCGGAGCACGTCCTCGCGTGCCGGAGGTCTGCGATTCACGAGTGCGGATCGGCCCTGCAGTTCGTTCTGTCACGTGCAGCACGTGTTGCTGGGCGTCCTCACTAATCACGCCTTCCTTATTGCTCGGGTGTTTCCCTGACCCGTTAAAAAATGATGTGACTGAAAAAATTCAGTATGGAAATTGGCCCACGGGCTGCTGCAGGGAAACTGGCTGTGCAAATGGGTTTTAGCAGGCATGGGAGTTTAGCCAGATACGTGTTCCGAAGGCAGAACAGTTACGTTTGTCTTGGAGGACTGGGCCAGGAAGACGTGTGTCTGCTGAAGACACTGTCATTAGCCCAAGGACTCGGGTGGGGAGCGCGGCGGCAACTGGACGTTGTAACTCACCAGAGATCGTTGTGACAGGCGTGCTCGTTATCTTTACATATCGTGTTTTATTTTGGACTGAATAACTCACGCAAGTCCATAATTAAGGTTTCATTGCTTTGAAATACAGCACGCAAGGGGTGATTAAGACTTGGATTTTTCCGATGAAGGATTCATTTGCGTTGTGGTGTTTCCTGAACGTTGTCCTAAGGTCCCTTGCTGTGGGCAGGAGTCGCTCTCGGCACCGTTACCTCTGGGTGCCTTGGTGGCGGAGCGGGCTGTGAGCGGCCGGTGCCGTGGCGAGTGCGGTGATGCCAGCTGGGCTGTCCAAGTGCGTGGCGGCCGCGGGGGACGGTGGCTTTGGTCACGCTCGGCTCAGGCGGTGCGGGAGCCTCTGCGGCTCTGTCAGACCGACGCTGCGGTGGCAGAACCGTGGCCGGACTCTCCTCCTTCCCCCGGGAGCTGGTGTCGGCGGGTGCTGCACAGCCGGGCGGGCTGGCTGCTGGAAACGGGTCTCTCAAGAGCTGCGCCCTGTGTTTTGTAGACGCAGGAGGAGGAGCTGTTCGGCAATAATGAGGAGAGCGCCGCATTCAAGAACTTCTTAAGTTTTCTGGGAGACACCATAACGCTCCAGGACTTCAAAGGGTGAGTTAAATAGAAAGAATGATTTTACAAATGCATTCAGTGAGAGACCATGTCATATGTAAAAATATCTACCGTGTGAGAAGCCATCTCACTCGTGAGCAGGATGTGCAGAGCAGGAGCAAATACAGCTTTGGCTTGTTTTTCAAAGCTGGGGGAGTTTTCTGAAAAAAATTCGAGCTGCCAAGAGAGAAATACTTCCTTTCCCACAGTTCTGAGTTTGTGAGAAAATCTGGCTGTATTCAGCCATAGATGAAGGGAACTTCATGTGGCAACGCGCCCTGTCCGTGTCTGGGCTCAGCCGTGGCGTGCCTCCAGGCGGTCACTGCAGTGGCTACGGCGTGGGCAGCGATCCCCTGCAGCTGGTGAGCAGCTGGTGAGCGACACGGGCAGCCCCCGTGGCACTGCCAGCACCGCCTGGCCACGGCTGGTGCCCAGGGCTGCGGTCAGCCCTGGCCCACCGCACTGCCCTGCCGCACACCCTGCCTCGCAGACTGGTGACGGCGATGCTTGGTTACAGCACGTGACGCACAGTCTGTTCTTTCCCGTTTGCTCGCTGCTAGATAAAGATAAATGAGCTGGTTTGTTCCATCGCCCTGTCCCCTGACAGCCGCCGGCAGTCTCTGCTAAGCTTTCAATTCTTTCTTCGTTTCTCCCTGCCTTTCCTTTCGTCTCCAGTTTTCGAGGAGGTCTGGATGTCAGCCACGGGCAGACGGGAGCGGAGTCTGTGTACACGGTGTTCAGGGACAGGGAGATCATGTTTCACGTCTCTACAAAGCTGCCTTTTACCGAAGGAGACGCACAACAAGTAAGAAGATGAGCTTCCTCGCAGAGGGGCGTCTGAGCCGGGCTGTGCCGGCGCTGCCCTGCCCAGCGTCCTCGGCGGGCGGGCGGCCGCGTGGTCCCCGGCGTGCGGCGGCCTCTGCGCCCGGAGCTGGTGCTTGCTCCTGAGGGAGCAGAACTGCCTGGCCTTACTGACCCAATGTTTTCCCTTTCCGCTCAGCTCCAGAGGAAGAGGCACATTGGCAATGACATCGTGGCGATTATCTTCCAAGAGGAGAACACGCCGTTCGTCCCAGACATGATCGCCTCCAACTTCCTGCACGCCTACATTGTGGTGCAGGTGGAAAACCCCGAGGCGGATAACACAGCCTACAAGGTGAGGGGACCCTCCGCTTGCCCCAGCCCATGGCTGCTGCGGCATCTCAACCGCCCTGTGTGCTCGGTGGCACAACCAGCGTTGTCCCGAACGGGAATAGGGGGGTGTGTTACACATTCGTGTGTACACACACGTGTTTGTGTGTGCACTGTTACATAGCGTGTGTGCATATAAAATATGTGCATGTACAATAACATGCTGGTTTACTGAAGGTTTTTGGTGCTGGTCGGTGTGTGAATTAGCCCCAGAACAGCTCATTCCCATCTAACACATCGCTGCAGGGCGGGTAACATCAGCCTTGTTGTCATTTTCTGTTACAAGATCCCATCAGACATAATTTTTCAAACCAAAAGCACATTGCTTACAGCCACAAAGCAGAATTCGTAGGAAGTGGATGTAAAAAGCTGTGCATGGCTAATCCTCTCGTGAAGGCGGGGGCGAGGACGGGTGAGGGCTGGAGGGGAGCGGTCTCTCCGCAGGACAAGGGCTTGGGGATGCCGCATGGCTCTCGGGTGCTGGGGCGGCTGGTCTGGGCTGGGCTGGGGAGAGCATCGCCCGCTGCCCTCGGGAGAGGGATGTCTGCGCTGGGGGCTGCCCAAAATAACGTTTCTCTTGGCTCCGCAGGTGTCCGTCACGGCCCGGGAAGACGTCCCCTCCTTCGGCCCACCCCTGCCGAGCCCACCGGTGTTCCAGAAGGTAAAAGCTGAGAGGGGAAGCACGTTCCCAGCCATAAAATAATCTGTGTGTGTGTGAGATGTTTCCAAGCACGCCCGCCTAGGGAAGACGTAACTTCTGGAGTTTATGTGTGTTTATTTTGATTTCTGGTGAGGCCCGTAGGGTCTGTGGTGGGGTGGGAGGCCGTGCACCATCGCACAGCGTAACTCGTGCCGGGCGGCAGTTGCGGCTCCGCTGCCAGGGCACCTGTGTCAGCATGGGGGGGTCAGTGCAGGGGGGCACCCCAAACCCATCCGGGGTTTCCCACCAGTGCTCCCACATCTTGGGGGGCTGCAGGGTGCTGTGAGCTTGGCTTTTTGGGTTGGTACGGCTCCGGTACCAGACAGGAAGAGTCTTTGGCTGGGGTTTGCCACCGTGGCTCTCTCCCCAGGGCCCCGAGTTCCGGGAGTTCCTGCTGACCAAGCTCATCAACGCCGAGAACGCCTGCTGCAAGTCTGACAAGTTTGCCAAGCTGGAGGTACCGCTGCGCGCCTGTCCCCGCTCCGTGCCGCGGCTGGCGCAGGGAGGCTCTCGCCGTTCCTGCTCCAAGCCACGTTTCCCAGGGCTGAGCTGGGTCAGCGCTTGCAGGGATGAGGGACCGGAGCAGGTGCATGTCTTGGCCCACCTGAGGGCCACGGGGTCCCATGGGGGTGGGGCAGGTGCTGCCCTTGGGGAGGACAAGCCGGCTGTCCCACGGATCGATGCTGCTGCCCCCTCCCTTGACTCAGCCTGCTCTCACTCCCCCAGGACCGGACGCGGGCCGCCTTGTTGGACAACCTCCACGACGAGCTCCACGGGCACACGCAGACCATGCTGGGGCTTGGCCCTGAGGAGGACAAGCTGGAGAACGGGGGTCACGGGGGCTTTCTGGAGTCTTTCAAGGTAAACCCTTGGCTCTCGCCAACAATGGAGTTAAAATGCAGCTGGGCTGGCAAAGCACGTTTTAGGAAAGGGTGTGGATGAGTGGTGTTGGGGCACGACCAGGCGAGCTGGTCCCAGCAGGCACAGGTTGACGCGGCTGTGGTGCTGGCAAGTGCCCCTGTCAGGGCCGCCTCTCCAGAGCCATGAGTGTGCCGTGGCCCTCGCCATGTGTCCGGAGGGGTCTTGGCCCAGGGCCAGTACCCTGGCACGGGCTGTGCCTGCAGTTGGGCTTCACTACTGCAGGGCGAGTCCTGCTCGTGTCCCCAGGCTGCTGGCTGTCCCCGCTGTGCCACCCTGGCTGCGGGACAGGGTGAGGGGTGGCTGTCGTGGCAAGCGCGCAGGAGGCGGTGGTTGTGTTCAATGGGAGACAGAAGGAGAGGTGCTGAGTGTGTGCTGGGGGGCTTGGGGGGTGTGAGGGGAGAAAAGGGAGAGTGGGCTGGCAGAAAAGGGAGGAGGAAGAAAGGAGATGAGATAAAATAATGTGGATGAAACTGAACAAGCGTTGGAGGTAGGGCCAAGACCAGCTGGGCAGCAGGGCACATCCCTCGAAATGGAGGGGCAGCGCTTGAGTCTGGGGGGCTGAGCCGTTGCCAGACATCTCTGGTGAGGCTCCCCTGCGACAGTGGTGGGGAGGCGGCTGGGCAGGGCTGGACGTGTAAATCCAGGCTGCTCGCACGGGTGGGTGTTCAACAGAGCCCCCAAGCCAGGGCACCGCGTCCCTGCCGTTGGTGATGCCAGCAACCGCGCTTTGGCCCCTGCGGCTCCCCCACGCCTCTCCCCATCCTGCCCTGTGCATCGGCGCTGCCGGGCAGGGGCAGTTGGAGCTGCAGCGGGGACGGGCGCTGGTGCGGGGTGGCCATCCCGTCCTGGGCCGGGGAGCTGCCCTGGCTGCGGCTGTGCAGAGACGTCCTGCAGTCAGTGTGCGGGCACCGATTTCTCTGTAGGCACTGGTGGGTGCGTCACCGCGTCCTGCACCCCACGGCAGCAGAGCAGGGGTGAGCAGCTCTCTGACCCCGCTGCAGGGGCTGGCGGAGGCTGAGGTGTCTGGGTTAGGTATGAGGCATGTGGAAATTGGGATGTTGTGCAGTCGTACATCACGGCATTCACATCAGGGTCTGAGATGAGGATGCTAAATAATCATTCTTTTCCGTGCTTTCTGTGAATGAGAAAGTGGACTGTGCTCTCCTGGCGTTGCAGGGAGTGCCGGGGCAGGCGGTGAGTTACGTGGGCCAGGTTGGGCTGCGTTTGCCCAGCCGCTTCGGGACCGCGCTGCTGGGCTGCGTCCTGGCTTACGTCCTCCACCGCGCGCTGTCGGAGTGAACGGGGGAGAGGAGAGACGGTAAATAAGAGGGCTGGGAGGGGGCAAGACCTGGCCCCCACTGTTTCCTTTTGCCCGGTGCCTTGCACCTGCGACGCAGCCCCTTCTTCCCTGGCCGTGCGGCGTGGGGAGCGAGCGCTCGGAGGAGAGCAGAGCTCGTTTCTGCTGGGCCCTGGGTGAGCCAGAGGGGTGCTGTCGCCTTCTATTCGCAAACACTGTCAGATTTTGTATGGATTGCTGACGCTAATAAATCCAGTCTGATGGACTCTTGCTTGGTGTTTGTTACTGGACGGGCAGGAGGGGACGGCGCGGGGATGTCGGGGTGGCCGTGGTCCCCGGCACTGGCTGGGGCTTGGTGAGAGCTTGGGGCTGCGGCTCCCGCTCGCCCGGTGCGGGTCTGCCTGTGGCTCGGTAGCCCTGGGGCCAGCAGCGAACCGGTGCCTGTGCACCATGGACACGGTGCCAGGCACCTCCAGAAATCTGGCCCTGGATGCCCTGTTCCCTCTAAAATGTCATTACCTTGAGCTGGGACTCAAGGGGCTGGCGGAGAGGAGGCCACGGCGCGATGGAGAGCGCCGCAGCGACTCCAAGGGAATGGCTGTGAAGAGAAGCGTTCCTGTCATTGGCACGCTGGCGTCGCGGTCCGATTTGGGCTCCCGTTACTATGGGGACTGCAGTAATTAAAGTAAGGGTATAGGTTTTTTTTAACTTGTGCATTTCGCTGCTGCTTTTCATAGCGTGTGCCAGACTTTCAGAAGATCTCGTGGTCGTGTTTGTAAGTGCTCGGGACAACAACTGAGAGAAGTCTTCAAAAATAGCTCAAGTCTCGTTTAAACGCTGAGACGAGCATTCAGATCAGCAGGTCCCTGCCTCCGTCGTGCGCAGCTCTGCTTGCAGCAGTTTGAGTCAAAGCAGGTTACAGCCCGGCTCTTCCCCGGCTCCTGCAGCCGACATTGCAGAGCCCGACCACTGGCCCTTTCCCACGCCGGGGCTGCGTGTCCCGCGGAACGGAGGCAGCCTGGACCCGGCACCTCTGCTCCGCGCCCGGGCGAGGTGCACCGGGCCTGGGCATCCCTCGGCGCGTGGTGCTCTGGCAGCGCTCCAGCTCTCGGGGCAGGAGACCTTGCGCTGGGCACCTTGCTCCCGGGAAAGCCAGCCTGTGCCACTCCAGGCATGGGTGTCTCGGGGCGGCTGGGAGCAGGCTGCGGGGTGCCGAGTGAGCGGGGTGCCAGAGGCCGTGTGGGAATCGCAGCCCCTCTGCCTGGGCTGGAGGAGGCCATGGGCGCGTTGGGCGGGGGCTTGGCTGGCAGGAGTTTGGTGCAGCAGCGGTCGTGGTCGTTGGTTTGCCGCATCCGGCAGCAGGGATGCAGCGCTGGCACAGAGTGCGGTGGACCAGAGCGCGGGTGGGCTCTGGGCTGACAGCTTGCGCCCAGGCTCGGTGAGGTGGTCAGGCAGGGTTGTTCGGAGGGAAGTGTGTCCGGAGCCCGGGGGATCATGGCTGATGTGAAGAGCGAAGGAACAGGGCTGTGTGGCTGGGAGAAATGAAGAGGGAAGGGAGCAGGGCTGTGGCTGCCGTGGGGACGGTGCTGCCCAGCTCCTCACTGCGTCCCTTACAGAGGGGCTGGGCCAAAGCAGGCGCAGCGGGGTCCTTTGAACGTGTTCTCAGCCATACACACGCTGAAGGGGAGAAGTGGTTTTGTGAAGAGGCTGAAGCCTCTTGGGCAGGTTAGAGGTCCCTCAGCATGCAGGAGAGATGCAGGCAGGGCACAGGCTTCTCAAGGGACCCATCCTCGCAGAGTCCAGGGAGAATCCGGGGGGGGGGGGGGGGGGGGGGGGGGTGTGCCTCCAAACCCTGGCTCTCAACTCAGCTGTGGTCCCCGTTCCTGCGGGGGGGCTTTGGGAGGTCGGGCAGGAAGCAGGGCTCTGGGGCTTGCATCCGCTGCTCCTGGTCCTGTAGCTGGGGTCCTCGGCCCTCACCCCTCGCACCCGGTGTCGTGGGGGCGGTGGGGGGAAAACCTGACCTTGTTGTGGCTGTGTGGCTCCCCAGGCGGCGGCTCATCGGCTGCTGCTCTTACCCGTGAGATCCTTCTTGGGGCGTGCCGGCTCTCGGGGTCGCACTCCGGTGTGCCTGGGGGGACCTGGGGCTGGGGAGGGGGTTTGGGGTCGGTGGCCCCGCAGGATGGCGATGACCGGCTGTCCCCTGTCCCCTCCGGCCGCAGAGAGCCATCCGGGTGCGCAGCCACTCCATGGAGACGATGGTGGGCAGCCAGAAGAAGCACCACGGTGGCGGCATCCCAGGCAGCCTCAGCGGGGGCATCGTGCACAACAGCGGCGAGGTGACCAAGACCACCTTCTCGGTGAGCACGGCTGCGCGTCCCTCTGCCCTGCTGTCCCCGTCCCTCCCCAGCCTGGCAGGGCGCTGCGCCGCGCTGACGCGGTCTGGCAGTCCCTGTGCAGGCAGGGGACGTAAGGGCGAGGAGATCCGAGCAGAGCATGGTTTTGTGAGTGCTGTGTTCAAGCTGGGCTTGAATCTGCAGATGAGCTTCCTGGGGTTTTCAGCCCCAAAGTACAAAGGATATACGAAAGAAATTCTGGCACTGCGCGTTTTCTAGATGCACAGGCTCAGAATTTCACACAGCACAATTCCTGGTAGGTTGTTTAGTCTTAGGAGCTTCTGGGAGGGAGCTGTGCTCTCCAGCCTGGGCCGCTCTGTGCTTTCAGCCCCCTGTGCCGGCAGCTGCCGCCAAGAACCAGTCCAGGAGCCCCATCAAGCGCCGTTCGGGGCTGTTCCCCCGCCTGCACACAGCGTCGGAGAGCCAAGCGGAGAGCAGGACGAGGTGGTGAGTCAGACACGGCCCCGGTCTCCCAGGTTACAGACCCCTGTTGCCTGTTAAACGTCAGGGGAGCCATGGGTGGGTGCTGGGGACCTTGCCTGGGGTGCAGCCTCCCTGTTCCACGCAAGCCGGCAACGAGAGCTGCTTTTGCTGTGTTCGAGGAATGGTGCCTTGGATCCCTTCCCCCTGTTTTAAGCTGAAGTGGTGGTATCCAGAGAGCATCTGTTGCTCTTCCAGCTTAGCATTTGGCGTTGGGGAGTGTAATATGACCGTCCTTTTAAAATCTCTTGTGTAACTCGTGCAACCTGTCTCTGTGCCCTCAGCGACAGTGTTTCTGGAACCCAGAAGACACCAGATTTGGGACATTCTTCTCAAGAGATGAAATCTGAAACCTCGTCCAACCCCAGCTCCCCAGAGATCTGCCCCAGCAAAGACAGGTGAGCCGGGAGAAGCCCCGTCCTCCTCCCACCGGAGCTCGTCACCCTGTAGCTGGCAGACCACCAGTGACTTTGTCAAACAAAACCGTCTCCAGGTTTCACTATAAATACGTTTGATATTAAGGGAGGGAAAAAAAGATTCTGGTGATTCATGAGCACAGCTCCTTTATGGCCTGAAAATAGCCATCTTTAGAAAGAAGAGGAGCAAAGAGCAGTGTTTGACAGAAGCTGCCCAGACCCTCACGGGAGGGTCTGTCCTGCTGTCGTAGCCCCAAGGACACGGCTTTCCGAGTGACAACCACGCGCTCTCTGGTTTGTTTCTCCTCTCTTCCTAGGCCGTTCATTAAGCTGAAAGAGAACGGGAGGTCAAACATCTCCCGCTCCTCCTCGAGCACCAGCAGCTTCAGCAGCACAGCGGGGGAGAGCGAGACCCTGGAGGAGTACGACAGCGTGGTAGGCACCAAACCCGCCCCGGGGCGCGCTCGGGCGCAGGACCCCACAGCTCTGCACGCCTTCCTGCTGCCTCCGCACCCTCGGGTGGGCTCTGTGTGGGGGGAAGGTGCTCTGCAGCCCCCGGTGCCTCCTCCCCGCTGACACTGAGGGTCTCAATCCGTCCCCGGCTGCGGGGAGGCAGGGGTCGGGGTGCCCGGTGGGACACCCCAGTGAGCCTTGGCGTGCACCGGGACAGTGCTCGGCAGCACAGGTCTCTGACGAGCAAGGGTGTAACTATGCATCAGCAGGGTGCGTGGGGCACAAGAGAAAGCCGTGTCCCGGTCTGTCCCCATGCAGGGCAGCCAGCCGTCTACGGCCTCGCCGTTCAAGCAGGATGTGTTTGTCTACAGCGCCTCGCCCGGCAACGAGAGCCCGAGCATGGGGGCCGCAGCCACCCCCGTGATCATGAGCCGGAGCCCCACAGGTGGGTCACGGGAAGGCTGGGGGGCACCGGCTCTGCCTTGGCTCCTGGAGCCCCAGGAGGCTGCCGGGGTCCCACAGCAGTGGGTCGGGATGGGGTCTGCGGCTCTGGGATGGAGAAGCCCTCTCCCCAGCTTCACCCAGGCTGCTGGCGGCTGCCGAAGGTGATGGGGCGAAGCACGGGCCATGCTCACCCTGGCAGGATGAGTATTCCATGGGGTGCGGGGCAAGCCTGCGCTCCTCCCGAAACCATGATCCAACAGGGCTCTTCTGGAGAGGCAGCCCCATGTGCTTTATTTCTGTATTTCCATGGGGAATTTCTTTCCCTGCTAAATCAGAGTGCAGAGGTGGCTTTTGCTGGGCTGTTTCCTCCCTTCCCTGACAGACATGTGCAGTAGTCCTGGAAACTCGCTGTCTCCAGGGACCGAGCCATGACTCACCAATTATTTAATAAACAAACAGCTTCCCTGGGCCTTGGCTCCGTTATCCCTGCTGCTAACTCACTCTGGCACCGACGCCATCCGTTCAGCCAGACAATTTGCAAAATGAGGGGCAGTTCAGCAGGGTGGGGTTGGCAGAAACGGCCCTTGGCTGGCGCGTCCTGCGCTGATGGCACTGGTGACGGCGCCGGGGTGCTGGGGCCGGGGGCTGGCTGCAGCGTTCGCCCCTCTCCCACAGACCACCGCGGCTTTCATTGCCTCGTGCAGCAGCCGCCTGCCGGAAGGCAGCGCGATCCGAATGAAAACGCACATTATGCACTTGGGAGCTGTTTGCGGAGCAGTGGGAGCCACAGATCCGCCCCGAAGAGCCCCGTAATGGGAGCGACGCGGAGAGCTGGGCTGCGGGGTGTGGGCTGGCTGGGTTTTTGTGTCCCAGCGCCACGCAGGTCCTCCTCCTGATTTCATTAGCGATTTTCTGAACTATTAAACCAGCCCCTCTTAATGTTTAAAGTGTTTATTTTGTATTTTTCCTGCCAAGAACACGGAAATCCACCCATACATTATATGGATCAGTCATTTCTTGTAGCCTTTTCAGTGGCATTTCCAGTAGAAAGACTGTGAAATGTAATTAAGCCTCAATTTGTTCCATCAAAGCCATTTAATGTACAGATTTTGCCAAACATTCAGCCAAGAGAGACTAAATATTGGTAGTGCTCCTGACAGCCTATTGAAGCGCCTGGCTGTCACGCTGGCCGAGCGGCAGTCGGCACTACAGCTTCAGCAAATATTTTTGTTCACAGATTATTATTTTTCTTCTTTGCTTTTCCCCTCCCTCCAGCAGATCTGAAGAACAGAAACTCCCCACGGTCAAACCTGAAGTTTCGCTTCGACAAGCTCAGCCACAGCAGCTCCAGCGCGGTAGGTGCCGCAGCCCCCGCCGGGCGAGATGGGGGTCTGGGGTCCCGGGGGCTGCGGAGCAGGGGCAGGGAGGGACAGGGGAAGGGATCCTGTGACATCTTTATTTGCAACCCAACCCGTGTTCTGTTTTTCATGTAGAGCCACTAGCAGGACGAAGTCGTCATGAAGGTGTAAAAGGTGAGCGTTTGTAATACAGCGTGCAGAACGACTTGTCTCATCTGGGGTCAAGTGCGTACAGCTAACGTTGGCTGGTGGCACTGCTTATAATTAACTACGTGATCAATAACGTATCTTAAAGGATCCTAAACGCTTTTGTAAGATGAAGGCATTTCATTTTTTCCCAGTTACCTTTGTGGAACGCTTGTGCCCATCTCTGCAGGGAGGCTGGAGTTCGCTGGGCTTTGCTCTGTGCACAGGGGGTGGAAAAGCAGAGCAGGTGTCCTTACCCCTCCCAAAATTAGATGGGAAGAGCCAGTTTACGAGGCGGATTTTATGGGCAGAGGTGAAGGGAGTGCAGCGTAAGGGCTGCCAGCATAAGTGGGTGCTTTCAAGCAGGAGGCATTTGCAAGCCACGAGGAATTTATTTACTGGTTTTCTTGCAGGCTCCAGTTCCTGGAGTCCTTCTGTGTCAGGAAATCAGGCGTTTCGTTAGGAGCAGGGTGCCTGGAGGAGCTGTGGGTGCCCCATCCCTGGCAGTGCCCAAGGCCGGGCTGGACGGGGCTGTGAGCGCCCTGGGCTGGTGGAAGGGGTCCCTGCCCGGGGCAGGGGGTGGAACTGGGGGAGCTTTAGGGTCCCTAAACTGGGTGAACTTTAGGGTCCCTAAACAACCCAAACAATTCTGATTCTATGATTCTAAGTTTATAGCTGAGCAGAAAAGCCCAAAAAACATAAAATGAGGGGAATTTCCATTTCAAAGGCATGGATCTAAAAAAGCCGTGGTTTTCGGCCCCTCACTGCGTTTCCTCCTCTCCCGACCCGGGGCCGGCAGGCGGCTTGGTGTCGGCAGGATGGGCACTGCCATGCCTTCATCTCCCTGGGACTGGCACTTCGTAGCTGTCACTGCAGGAGTGGGAATATGTCCTTCCACAGTCTCTCACACTTTTATCCTTTTCTTCTTTGCAGAGAATTTTTGTTTCAACAAAGGGAAAACTCTTCAACACCCCGTGGGAAAATGCACGCCCCGGCCACGGGCAGCCAGGTGCCCTCGCCTCCCGGCTGCACCCCTGCGCCCGGAAGAAGCTCTCACCTTGCCGCGATCTCTGCCCCGCCGGGGACCCAGCCACCTTCCCACTGGGTGAACCCCTCGCCAGAAAATGCCCCTGCGCCCCTCGCTCTGCGTCGTGGGAGGAGATCATCTCCAGCCATGCGTGCAGCCAGAGAACTCGTCCCTCTGCGGTGCCGTACCGTGTCACCCTGCGGGCGTTCGTGCGTGCTGCGGCCGAGGGGTGCCGGGCAGGCACCGTCCATCCTCCTCCCAGCTCACTGCTGGCTCCTCTTGGGCAGAGGGGAAGCAGGATGAACCCCCGTGCAGTTTGGATGCCTCCATGCTTTATTTGCAGCTACCTATGGGGAAACAGGGTTTTTGTGTTTGTGTTTTGGAAGGGTAACTGGTCAGGGCAAAATTCCGTGTGTGCTTGGCCCCAGGGCAGTTCCCCTGCCCCATCGTTTGCTGTCGCTCTTCTCCATTTGGAGACAACGGGGCAACATCTGCCCCGCGGTGATTCCCAGCGGGGGCTGCAGCGGCTCCCCTCGCTGCCCGCATGGCAGAACTGGTAAGGCAGCCGCAGCCTCTGGCTCCGTGCTTGTGTAGCTCCTGGCAGAGGAGGGGGGCGTGCGAATCGGTCCCGGGGGAGCAGAGCTGGTGAGCGGGACCGGCTCATCTGCTCTCTGCAGCTAGGAACATGGTTTATTTGGCCTGCCGGCCTTTTCCCTGCCTGGAGCTGCGTGCCGCCCTGGAGAGGATGGCCCAAAGCTGAGGCTGCAGCGTGGCTAAATACCAGACGTACTTGGAGGGAGCCTGCCCCGCGGGCTCGCTTTGCGCTGTGGGCTGGATCGCCGGGCAAGCAAACACGTAAAACCCCGGCGAGCTGGATGGCGTTAGGCTGCTCCCCCCTTGCAGAACCCATCCCTCTGCTTCTGAACGTACTTTTGGAAGACGAGGATTATGGATTCTGCCAGGTGACTTCCCTGTAACACCCTTTTCCAAAAAATACCTCTCTCAACATGCCAAGAAATCCTTTTCCTCTCTTATGGAACTTCGCCTGAAGTTCACTGGAGTCTGGCCAGGAATTTCACATTGCTCAAAGATTTCCCGTATCAGTTCTTTGAAAGATACATGGCAATGCTGCAGAGATGCTCCCCCCCCATCACAGTTTGTGACCTTTGCAAACCCCCTGTGAAGTAAGGTTCTCAATCTCAAGTGAAAGCAATTCTTTGAGTTCGTGATTCCTGATGAACACAGAACTTTGAGTGCCAAAGTTAACCTCGCACCGCTGGAGCTCGGCGGGGCACAAAGGGATCCGGCAGCCGCTGTTAGGAGGTGCTTGTGGGATCGCACACCTAAAAGCAGCCCAGGGGCTGTGGCTGCTCCTGGGGGCTGCGCCTCTTGGGGGCGAGGGCTGGTAGAACCCACCCGTCACCTCCCCGGGACCAGCGCCGAGCCGAACCAGCTCTGCTGACCGGGGCTCTGCGGGCGCTGGCTGGCACCCTCGCTGTTGGGTTCCCGCTTGCGCGTGGAGTTTGAAGAGAACAGGCCGTAGCCCCAGTGGGAGAGGAGCCAGTGTGAAGGAGGAAAACGCCTCATGGAAAAGGCGGAGGACAGTTTCACAGGCACCAAGTGCACGGTGTAGGACGGGTAAATACCAGTAAGCACCAGTGGGACACTCCCTCCTGCTTTCAGTGAGTCGCATTTCAATAGAGTTTAAAGCTGGAGGTTTTATTTGAAGAGGAAAGGCACGGTGTGTGTAGCCCAGTCGGTAGCTCGCTCTCCATGTCTCAGGTTCCACACACTTGGCTGTGCAGCACTTTTGTCTGACGATGCTTCAGTGGCACTTTCAATCCCACCCCGCCCCGTCCCTCCTAGAAGCTTTTGGTCTGGTTTTGTTGCGCCGCGCGGTGAAACACTGACTGATGCAGCGACTTGCTTTGGGGGTGTGTCCTGCCTCGGCTTGCTTGCCCTGAGAACTCGCTTGGTTCTGTAGACGTCGTTGTTCGCGTGGGTGTTGATCTCTGTGAGATCTTTCAGCAGAAGATGCAGTGGCTACTGTCAGATGGGTTCTTCATTTTTGGGTTTGGGTTTTTTTTTTTTACTTGAAGCTGTGACTTTCCTTTTTGACCTGGATTGATTTGTAGAGTTCTTTGGCTGGGGTTAACAGGCAGGCGGGATGGCGTGAGGCCGCAGGGAGCACGATGCGGTGCGCTGGACTGGCCTTTCCCCATGCCAGCCTGCGGTGACGGCAGCCGGGCACGAGGTTTGCCAGCGGCTCTGCATCCTCTGGGACAACTCCAGCAGCCCTCCTCACACGGGCTGTAAAACCTACACACCCGAACAGCAGCCGGACTTTCTGGGCTCCTGTCCCACTCCGCCGTGCGGCTGTGCGCCTGCCCCGCTCCTTCTGGCCCCGCGTCGTCCCGGCCGTCCTGTGACAGCAGTTGTGTCAGACCTCGGAGGCGTTTGCGCTTCAGCAGCGGGTGAAGGTGTTCTGTATATACTGCAAAACGTTTTGTGCTTGTGACACACACACATATATACATCTATAGAAGAGATCTTTATATGTATAAAAAAGGAAGGATCCTTAACTGACACTAAAGTTGTTGGGCAGTGCGTTCCCCTTCCTGATCCCCACTGTTTCCGTGCACGTGGCTGCGGCCAGACGCGGCCATGGCTTTGCGCCGGGAGCAGAAGGGGCTCAGAAACGCGGCGGGGGGGAGGATCGGGGAGCCCCGGCTGCCTGGGGAGGTCTCTCCTCTCGCTCCCCTTCCCGCCGGCGTTTCGGACCCGCGCCTGCTCCCGCTGTGCCTTGGGCCGGTTCGTGCCCTTGGTTGGGAGCAGGGGCAGGTCAGGTCCAGGTCCCCTCCCCAGCACAGTGCGGGCTGCGCGTCCTCGCTGCGAGTGGGGAGACCCTGCTCCCCACTGCCAGCCTCTCCCGCCTGGGCCCTGGGGACGAGCTGCGGCTCCGGCTGGGCTCTTCCTTGGGAAGGCTTGTGGCCCGTACTGGCACCCTGGTGAAACCCCACCGAGCCAAGCACAGGATTACACCTAAGCACAACGTGGAAGTGCTTTTTTTTCTGAGCAACAAGACGGCTCCCAAGCACAACCTCACTTTCTTTCCAGAGCTTTGAGGGTCTTCAGGGATGGCGAGTGGAGGGGCCAGGCTGTTTACTGGCGTGAATGGGCATGTTAACCGGGGCTGAGGTTTCTCGGCCGCCTGCAGCGTGGCCGCAAGCGCTCAGCACCCGTCACCGCTCACAGCCAGCGGCCGGTCCGAGCCCGGCACCTCTGCCGTTGTGCCTCACGCTCGCCGTGCTTTGTGATGTTCCGACTTCTGTTCTGCACAGCTGGCGCGGTCCCTCGTCCCCCGTCCTACAGCATGCTTGCGTTACGTTTCAGTGAATGTAGCACTGCGTATATCCTGCAAAGGGAAATGCCAAATTTGTATCATTAGAATGTGAAGAGAGTTTATAGAGTGAAAATAAATCCTGAAGAAATGTATCTGACAAAGTTTATTTTTTATGTAGAGAGGCGGTGCTTTGTAGTTCCCGGTGGCCTGTGTCTGTTGTAAATAATGTACATTTAATTTATTGCTATGGTAGCAGATTGTATTTGTTATGTATAAAACTAAAGGTTCACAAATGTATATTTTGTTGCTTAAATGTGTCTTTGCAAAGTTCACAATAAATAACATATTTTGTGTCCATATGTGTACTACGCCGTGTGTCCACGGAGCGGCAGCTTTGGGCTGGCTCTTTGGGAACGGCCCCGTAGACGCCGTGCGGCGGCGCAGAGTGGGCCCAGCCCCTGCGCTGTGGCTCCAGTCTGCTCGCAGAGTCCCAGACCGGAGTGGGAGCGTCCGGGTGCGAGGAGGTGAAAACTGGGACACTGCTACTGGCACTGGGGCCGGGTTGGCGGTGACCTGCCATGCACAGCAGTTTCACCCAAGTGACCGGTTCTGTTTGAATTGGAATTGGTGCCTCACGGAGCTCAATGTGAACTGGTCCCAGTCAGCAGCTGTCCCACACGTGGGAAAGAAAATAAACAGGCACTGGTTTGGTCTGAACCAGCCTGGGTCGTGGGTCTCTGGCATCTTGGCTGCCTCCGGGCGTCCTCCGGAGCTAACAATGAAATGGGATTTTCTCTCCAGCTCCTCAGGCTCATTTCAAATCCCCCTGCTTTCCCAGATCTCTTCCTCCTGGGATGCGAAGAAGAAAGCTGTCATTGTTTGGGGGCAGCCTGTCTGGTCCGTTTTCCCCACGGCTCAGGCTGAATGAGGCACAAAGCTGTTAGACAGTGTTATTTTTTTAACATTTTGTGACGAGGGGAACAAACCCATTAATTTATACCCGTGAGAACAAAATACTTGCCTTTGCCAGGAAAAAAAATCCACCATGAGGAGTTTTGTTACCCCCTCTGCCATGCAGCAGCCCGGCCCAGGTGCCTGATGCCCACAGCAGCCCCGGCTCCGCGGGACCCTCGGCAGCCCTGGCTCCACACCATGGGGGCTGCACCTGGGCTGCGGGTGCCTGGGGAGCGCTGGTACGGCTGTGGTGGCAGGGATGCGCTGGAGCTGCTCTTGCCAGCAGGGCCAAGCACAAAGTGCCTGGGAAAGGGGCTGGGGCAGCGCCCGAGCTGCTGCCAGCGCTCAGGGAGGTCACCCCAGCCTCTGAACGTGGGTCCGGGCCTGGGCTCCTGCCTAGGGCGAAGCGTGGGCTGCAGGACGTGTTCACCAGAGCTGCTGGCTACCACCGGGAATGGCAGAGCAAGGGCAAAACAAAACCCAAAAAGTTCCGTTTCTCTCAATGAAACTTTATTGGTGTAAACATTATTCTCAGTTACCCAACCCAAAATCCCCCCTTGCCCAGATGATGACGAGCCAGCGTTGACTCTGTGTGTCACCAAATCCCGCCTCTGGCTGAAAGAAAGCAAGTCCAGCCCAGGATGCAGCCACCTCTCTCCTCCAGCCGTGGTCAGGTCCTGGTCCCCTGAGAACAGCAAACCGGCCGGAACAGCTGCCAGCACAGTGAGGAGGGAGGCAGCGGCCGGCGCCTCAGTCCTGCCGTGGGCATACACTAGTGATCAGTGTGCATGCACAGCTCACACACAGCGCTGAGTGCTGATGCCCACTCCTGCATCACCGTCCCCATCGGGGTCCCGCTGGGGCAGGGACCCTGGCCGCTGTGGCCTGGCCACCACATCTCTGCTCGGCCTCGGTCCTCTTCCCGCTGTTTGGAAGCGTTGTGGTGCGTATCTCATGATCAGGTAACACCAGGCCTGGGGCGGGGGTGAAGCAACACCAGCTTGTGGTCTGGGCATGGGAACTGCAGCCGTGCTCTGCCCCGGCCGTGCAACCCTCCTGTGCGAGCAGCTGCTCTCGGTTTCTCACCCGAAACGTCTCCCCAGCTGTGAACCGGTGGCTGATGCCGCCAAGCTCGCTCTCTGTGTCCGCACCGTGGGATCGCTCTGCCTGATGAAAAACTGAGAGAAGGCTTAGTGGGTTAAAGCTCTGCTGATTTGAGTGTTTGCTGTTCAGTCTTTTAGCGATGATGGCGTGGAAGTACCTAAACAGAAAACACTCACGCTTTTGAGGAGCTGTTCTGACATTGTCAGCTTCTGCAGTGCACGCGTAATCCCCAACAGGAGGGAGCCCGTATTGGTTTTAATAAAAGCGTGTCATCTCACAGGATGTTAAAAAGTCAACTTAAGCTGTTTGAAACTTGAGAGGCTTTTAAAATAGGGCTGAAGCACGTAATTGCAGAAGCCCAAAGCTGAGTACTGGGAAGTGACTCGGGGACGGGAACTGTCGCAGTGTGTGAGGCCAGAGCGAGGATGTGTAACGCTCGAGGCAGATGGGGAGGAAAACACGGGTTTCACCTGCGTGATCCTGAAAAGGGCTGTGGAGTTCAGGGTGCAGCTGAAGTACAGCAGCAGTGGCTGTTCACCAGTTCACTGTCAGGACTGCGGTGAAATTTCCCTTCAACACCACGTGAACACAGATCCCAGGGGATGCGGCCTCTTCTGGCCCCTGAATGGCACGGTCGCTCGGCAACACCTGCGACGAGCTGTACGGGCTCTGGGGTCTCTCCCTTTCTGGGGTCATAGGAGGGGGGCTGTAGTTGTGTGTTTTGGGGTGTGTGTGAACCCAGAGTCCAAACTGCTGGTTCTGATTTCTCTCCCAGGGCAGATGGTCCGAGTGTTGTGAAAGGGCTGATGCTGCGGTCAAGCACATCGCCGTCCCGAGGCGCATCCACCGAGGTCTCTGTGAGCAAAAGCCCATCTCCACGTGCAGCAAGCCCAGCCCAGGCCTGCACCCAGCCCAGCACAGGGTCTGTCGCACCGCACCCCCAGCTCCTCCAGGAACCAACGCTGTCCCTTCCATCCCGCTGCTCCCGGCTGCAGCATCCCCACTGAACTGCAGGGCTGTCCTGTTCCAGCAAGGACAGGGTTAATTCTCACTGAGCTGGGGCTGGGGACACAGCTGGGATAGGTCAGTAATTAGCCAACAGCTGGAACAGGTTACCCAAATTGGCCCAAGGGCTGTTCCATCCCATGGGACCTCATGCTCAGGGTATAAGTGAGGAAGGTGCTGAGGGGAGGCTTCTGCTGCCCTGGAGAGAGCTGGCCGTCAGGATCCACTGTGAGCTTTTGTGCTGTCAGTTATGTGCTTCAGGATTTGCGGTTACTGGGTTTTTGGTTGGTTGTTTTTCAGCTCTGTTTTCTTTTCCTCTGCTGTTCTCTTAAACTTTGTTTTAATCTCAACCCATGGGTTTTGCCTTCATTTCTTTACCAGTTCTCCTCCCTGTCCCGCTGCAGGGACAGTGAAGGTGAGTGAGTGACTGTGTGGTGTTTTAGCTGCTGAGTGGGGCTAAACCAGCATGGAGGCCTTGGGACTTTGCCTGGGAGGAGGGGATGGCTGGCTCCTGTGATAATCAGGAGTGGGAGGGGACATGCTGTGTCACCCAAAATTGCTTTTGCAAGGTGATATTCCTGAGTCTGAGGACAAGTCTTCATAGTCAAGGCAGCTGCTAATAAAGAGCAGGTTTGGTGTTAGTATTTAAATTTAGAACTAGGGTCAAGAAAATCCAATTCAGGGATTTTTTTTTAATGCCTCTGAACTCTTGACACAACGTGGAAAAACTGTCTGTGGCAAACGCTTACAGCAGTCATCTGTACGTGCTGTTGGGTAAAGCCCAGCCCCTGAGGGTGCGGGGCGCGTTCCCAAAGTGCGGGCGCTGCACTGCGGCTGTAAGGCAGGGTGAGGGAACTGGAAATTGCTTCACACCTTGCCCGGGGGAGATGCTCAGGAAGATGCGGAAGAAAAACAACTGTCCCTGTTCACATGCTTTAATTATGGTCCTGTGGAACCATTTAGCCAGAGGTTTTGGTATTTATAGCCAGATTTGTACTGCAGTTTCACTTTTTTTTATTAATAATGGATGTTTATGTCTCTCATCCATTACATGTCACCCCAGCAGCTGTATGAATTTATGGAAAACACAAAGTAAAGCTGATGTACTTTCTCTGTAAAATTAGAAGTTTTTGGCACATGTGGGTGTCTCAGCACACAACTCAATATGCTGTTGAGCTACTGGAGATGTAAATCTTTCAGTATTTAATTTCAGCAGTGACTGTGTTCCCACGTGGGTGGGGAAGAATTTTCCAGTCTCACCTCTCAGAGCTCCTGAAACTCAGCAGTTTCCCCTTCTGTACAGAAGATGGCACTGGAAATACAGGAATGAAAGCGTGCTCCTCCGCTGGCTTCCACAAACGGGCGTGTGTTGCAGTGGCATCTCCTCAGCGGGCTGTGCTCGCCTTCGGGGCAAGGACCCTTCCCTTCTCCCTGTTAGTGAGGGTCCGCCTCTCGCAGAGGACTGGTGTACAAGGTGCCCGGCCCTGCTCTGGGAGGGAATTCTGCAGATTATAGTTCGTGCTTCAGTCCTGTCCCAAACCAGCATCATTCTGGGAAACGTAGGGGTTTCTCAGCCTGTGCCCACAGAGCTTTTGAACAAAGTACAAAGGCCGATGGAATTTATTATAGAACACACTAAAATATGTCTGAGCCCCTCAGATGCACTAGCATCTGATACAACTGCCACATCTCTGGAGGGTCAGGGTAATGGAACACACGCAGAAGCGATGTTTCAGTGGTAATTTGATGTCTCTCTTGCTGCACATCAGTGGTTTTATTTAAACAGTGCTTTGCATACACATTCTGCTTTCCAGGTGTGTGCACACACACACTTCCTAGGCTCCTTCTGCAGAAAGCTCCTGTAAAGTTAGAAACGGCAACACAATGAACAGCTTAATCAAAGGAAGGAGATCAGGAACAGCTTTCTTGCTGTTATGTTGGTGGCCATTGTTGTTATGTTGAGGCTGGCCATTGCATTTGTCACAAAGACAGAGAGAACAGGCTGCAGGGTAATCGTGTGCCTGCAATAATGCCAAACAAAACCTGGCTGGGGCTCAAGAGCTGACCACATGTCTGGCGGTTCCCGTCACCTTGCGGCCAGTGCCACAGGCTTTAATTTCCATGATGTTCTGGCTATATTTCATATGTCCAACAGCAGAGGAACGTTTGGAAAGGAAAACTGATCGATCTGTGCACTCGTGGTCCTGAGACCGGTCAGACAAATTGTGCAGCTCTGAAGCGCTGGGCAGTGTGATGAATGGTGCTGCTACATCACGCGCTGCCCGCTAATCCATCTCCCTTTGGGGCCCCTGTATTGCACCCCCCGCGCCGTTTCCATTGGCCCAGTTCTGGGAAGGACCCCTCCACCTCTGAGCTGCAACAGAAATTTCTTCCTTCACCCTCCTGTTGCCATTTCCCCTCTGTTACCTGGAATCGGCTGTGATTTTGAGTATGGAAAAGGCCGCTTTGGGACGCTCGTGTCACGCCCGTAGCTGTCCGTTCTCTCTAACGAGGATCGTGTCGCTTTCCTTTGCTCTGCTGTGCTTTCTGGAAATGGGGCGGAGGAGTAGAGATGGGGCTGAACTCAGCATGCTCCGTTCTCCCTCCGTCTGCTTGGCTTGAGGAGTGCTTGGGTTTTTTTGTTTTTTTTTCCAAACAAAGTGTTGGGAGTGAGAGAGAATTGTTCGCAAGCAGTGTGTAACTCAGCCGTGTACCACGGGCACTGGTGGGGATTTCAGCAGACACCAGCGAACAGCGTTGTGCCCAAGGAGCGGGCTCTTCTGGGGTGGCTGTGTTTCTGCAGGAACGCCCACGTTTACTGACAAGCAGAATTAATCTGTTGGGGTCTGCTCGCATGGATTTTGCAGGAGTAAGATCCAGCTTGTTTTCCATTTCTGCACCATGAGGAGCGCATTGATTTTTCTTCACTTCTAATTGTTCACATTACTGGATTGCTTTTAAACAGTTGACAGAGAGATCATTCATTTTCCTGCCCCAATGTATTTTACAGTGCCTTTCTTGTTTTATTTGTGTGTGTATGGGTTTCCACAGCCATACACATATCGATCCCGGTTTGCAAGCCGCAGTCTGCGTGGGAGTGGAGCAGCTGTTCCTCCATGGGCTTTGCTCCCTTCCTGCCTCCTCCCCAGCAGCTTCAGCATCTGTGTTTCAGGTTCCTGGCTTGGGAGCTGGAGGCGAGGTTCAGGAAAGCCTCTGAGCCAAGGATGGGAAAATGCTGAAGAAGTAAAATGCCCACGGAAAATCTATGGAGCTGCGGGAGGCATTCGTTAGTGACTGAAATAGTGAGGGTGGTGGCTCAGGTTTTGTCACAGTAGCGGTGTGGGGTGAGGGACGATGTGTGGAGGGATGACGCGCTCTCCAGGGCACTGTGCAGTGTTCTTTCAACCCAAGAGATGAGGAACCCTCTGGGCATCTCTCCAGTGCAGAATCCCGCAGGCACTGCAACACTGGCCTAGCCCAGTGTACCCCAATGCCTGTGTAGGGTACCCGCCCTTGGATGCGATGCCTTGCTCACAGCCACAGGCTTGCTGTAGCCCAGCAGCAGGCCAGTTAGGGGCTGCAGGGAAGGAGAGCAGGTACTCAGTCTTGTTTTTGTCTGAAGACTTGCGTTAGAAGAAGCCCCGCTTGGCCACTGGAAAAGGATGCAGCTGAAGCGGCAGTGCGTGTTTGAACATGCTTGCGAGTTACCTGGATGTGTTATTTCATCCCTACCCATTGCCCCCACGGTGTGGAAAAGTGTAATCCTTTGTGTTTGCAGTGACATTAAAACCCAGGCCTCCTAGCAGATGCAGGCTCGTCCTGCGTGGAATTTATGTCTGTCTCAGCGGGAACTGCGCATATTGCACAGAGATTTGCCCAGAAAGGTTAAAACCATCTTGTCTGTTCAGCAGGACCACGACGGAGCTGGAGACAGCCTCGCTGCCTGGGGCAGGGGAATAGCTAAACCGCTGCGTTTGTTCAAAACGGAGTAAAAACTTTTCTTTTCTTATATTGTCTTGTTCTTTCCTTGGGTTTTTCTGGCCTCTTATTTTACTCACCTTTTGCTTTGAGTATAGATCAGCAAACTTTGTGGAAGGGGATATTTATTTCTTGTAGCTCTTTACATGGGAAAAATAATGGAGCCTGTTAGTGCTTCTATTAATTGTTATTAGTATTAATTAAAGCATCATCGCTACTGTCAGTCAGCACTATGACAGGAATATGCCGCGGCTGACACCTCTCGTTGCCGCTCCACCTGTGTGATGGCATGCCTGTCGCGGGCTCTGCCTGGGCGGCTGCTGCTGCGTCCTCGGTGGCGGGGCTCGCTGTCGCGTTACAGGCTGCCACGGTTATGTGCTCAGTACGCGTGAGTTTGCAGCACAGACAACCTGGAAAAATCACCATCAGCACTTCATTCGTCTGATGCATGCCTTAGGTGTAGCTGTTGGCTAAAAGATGTTTTTAAATGGCATTTAAATGTGAATTCCTCAGCTTCCAGGGCGTTTGCAATGGGTGTGAAAGGCAGAACAAAACTCACAGAGAGCTCATTACGAATTTGGAGCGATGAGTGTGCTAATAAAGGCTCACAAAGCTGCAGGGGAAGGTGTGCTACGTGCATTTGTAGATGTTTATGAATGAAAATATTTTTTCTGGGGGCTAGTAACGTCTTCTCCAGAGAAAGTCAGTAGTCTGGAGATATGTTCCTCCACTCTGTCTTTGTCAGGTCTCCTCCTGTCAAATGAAATGAAGCATCTAGACCTGTCTCACCACACGTCTTCACTAGAGGAACACGGAACGGATTTATGAGCGGTCCCACATGCTCCGCGTGCTCATTGCTTTCTTCCTAGGGCATTTGCCAGTGGACAGATTGGATTTAGTTCAACAAGACCATGCGGAAAGCACTTAAATAAAACGAATGGCTAATGCAGCATTCCCCAAGAAGAGAGGGTGTGTGTCTGAGCCATGCTCCATCCTGTCAACACTTCCCTGCTGCCTGCTTTCCTGCCAGGCATGGGAATTGCTGTGGACCTGGAGCCATGGAGGTGCCACTGCCCCTGCAGCACCTGTGCAGTGGAGGTGCGCTCCTGCCCCGGGCACCGCTGTCCTCCTGGAGGACCCCGTTAATGTCACCTGTGTTTAGGCACTTGAATTGGTCCCAAAATAGTCGGGCTGACCTAGCAGTAGGACACAGCAGCGGTAACTGTGCTGTGCCGGAGCCCGTCACTGCGGGGTGAGATAAACCTTTGGATGCTTCAGCCCAGGGCCAGCGATCTGCTGTAGTTTGGTCGCAAGGTGCTGGGTTTGAGGGCACTTTCACTGCTGGAGGAGTGCAGTAGGCAGCGGTGAGGTAGTATCTTTCGAGGGTCCGTCCTGTCTCGCACGTGCGGCGGTGGTTTTATGGTTCATGTGCAAAGCTGCTCAAGGTCCAGGCTCAGCACGAAGGAGCAGCACAGCCTTGCTTTGAGAGGATGTGGTGGACGCGGGGATGGTTGGACCAGCACAGAAAGCAGCTGAGAAGCTGGGGTAGTATTATGCACCCCATGCCCCACAGTCTACTCCTGCCAGAGGACAGCCCTGTCTCAGCTCCGTCGCCAGAGACTGGACCTGGCTCTTCGCATCCTCTCCGCTGGCTGTGACACCTCTTGAGGCTGAAGGCCCCTTGGGAGCGAGGGCTGTCTCTCCTTGTTTGCTTATTTAGCACCTAAGGCAGTAGGGTCCTGATCTCAGCGAGGCCTCTGGGCAACAGGACAACAGTGCTAATAATGAGAATTAATAATTCATTTATCACTTGACTCCCAGTGAACAATCTCCAGCAATCGTGTACAATTTGCTGCTTCAGTGAACGCTCTGATAGCAAACGGGGTGGGTAGAACAAAGTCACGGGAGTGAAAACCCCGTGTAAAGGGGGTGAGAAAATGGTCAGGACTAATTAATTAAAAAATTCCAGGGAACATTTGTGCACAATCGTTTGCAGTATTTGCCCAGTTCTAGTCATGGCTTGGATAAAGTAGGCACGTGGGGAGGCAGACAAAAAGAACAGGGCTGCTGAGTCTCTTACAGGGCTGTGGTCGGGGAGCCCAGTGTCCTGCTGTGTCACCCCAGGGACAGCCGGTGCCCTGCAGCCACGGGCTGGAGGGTCTGGGGGGCTTTGCCCTTCCTTAACCTCACTACTGGGCAAAGAGAGTGCGGGAAGAGAACACTGCTTGCCACTGCAGTAATTAGGTAGGAATTAAATATTCACGAGGTGAAAATGATTGGGGCACCCAGACTGCAGGTCAAAACCAGGCCTGCGTTGGTGATGCAGGGAGAATTACCGCGTCACGCGGAACCGCGTCAGGCACAGCCGAGGGGGAGTGTGCATGTAACTCACATAACCGCTGAACGATGCTTGCTTCCCCGTTTGTTCCTGCCCTGCCTTTCCCTGGGACTACCGGAGTGCTGCTGCCCGGGGCCGGGCCAGTCCGTACCCCGGAGACCTGGCCCTTGTTTTGTTTGGTTATCGCGAGCTGGTGGTGAGAAGGGTGGATGCCGGCGGCAAGGAGCTGTACTGGGCGGCAGTGCTGTTATTGGAAACTGCTGAAGCCCTGTCACTGGTACCAAATGGAACCTTTCAGAAACAGATTCCACTCGAATGATATTGTTTTATTTGTAGCATGATGTTTGCAGTGCCTGCTCACGTTATCCCCTCACTGATGTGTACTGATGAGGCACACGTTAGATTTCACAATGCTGAGAAAATTAACGCTTTGGCAGAATGCATCTCCCCGGTTATTGACGTTCTGTCGGTAGCAGCACTGATATCCTCTCCAGAGGAGCTAATGGCACTGAGAAAAATCACTGAACTCCTGCTCTCATCTAGATATCGAGAGAAAAGGTGGCATTTCTGTGTGCCAGAAGCACTATTTGGTGGTACCGAATAGTTGGCTGTTTCTCCCTTTGAGTTACAGGGTACTTGTTAAGTTTTCTTTCTTCTGGCCCACTTTCTGAGAGACGCTATGGCAGATGTTGTTTGCTCGTGCTTTGCTCTCTCACATCTTTTTCCGCAGAAGTATTACAGCATTTAACTTTCATTTAGGCCACCAGTTCCCATACTCTCAACTAGCAACAGCACGACTGGGTGCCTGGGAGGACCCGGGTCCCTGTGCTGCCCCGTCCGCGCTTTGGGTACGGCACAGCTCTGGCAGCAGCGCCGTTCCCCAGCACCGAGAGCACCAGGCCCACGGGACTCTGATCTCCAACGCCATGTGCAAACCCTCCCAAGCCCAGACTTCAGAGAGACAGAGCGTGGTCAAACACCGAATGCAGCCTTTATCCAAAAAGGGATCTGGACTTGAGGTGAGACTTTATTTTATGTCAAATGTGATCAGAAAGGCTCAGACTTTCAAGGCATGTGAAGAGTAAATAACCTAACTCTTGTCAGGTGCTTTAAGCTTCTTTGAAGATGCCATGCGGAAATGAGTTTTTGGGAACAGCCGGACTGTGACCCAGAGCTCATAATCGCAGGGTGTGCTTGCATCCCTCTTCTCCCATTGCACGGTGAGCTAGAAGCCAGCTTTGGGGTAAAGTCTTTTTGGAGCTTTTCTCGGTGCCTTTCCCCTATTGGCAATGCGCCTGTGCAGACCAGAAGCTCCCTGTGAAGACGGCTGTGAAATGGTTTGCAGTCTCTGGGGGGCTGAGCGTGGATGACTTTCCCACAAGGTGCAAATGGATTCTTGCAGAAGTTCTGCGTGAAGCGGAAGAGCAGACAGCTCTCTGCAGATGGGTCAGACGGGGGCACCGCCTGGCAAAGTCCATGGGGGAGGAAATCGTGGGGAGGAAACCTCAGCAGGGGCTGTGTGGATGCTGTTCAGCTGCTCTGACCGCAGCGGTAAGTGGGTCTGTTGGACGGGTCCCTCCAAGGGAATGTTCAGCCTTACGTACGTGAATGTTCAGCCTTACGTGAGTTGTGAATAAAGCCGTCGGTGGGGTGCACTGCTCGCAGCAAGCATGTGCATTTCTAGATATAAATATGAGAATATAACATTTTAAAGCCATAAAGAGCTAAATTATTTAATGTTTTGGACAGCTGATTTGAAAGCAAAATTCCAGGCAGGGATTTACTCATTTTCTCGTCAAGCCACCTGAAACAAATCACAATGGCTGAGCAAGATGCTGCCGTTGAAGGACGGGGACGTGTGCCAGCATCAATCAAAACGGCGTGGGCTTGGGAACGCTGCCGCTCGCAGAGGTGGCTGAGCAGCGGGGCAGGCAGCCAGGGCCAGCGCATTTGCTGGAGCCGCTCCACCTCGGAGCTGGCAGGGGACGGCGTGTGGAGCTATGGCAGCCGAGCATCTCCTGACTGGGGGATCCAAACCTTCCTCTGCAACGCTGCCATGCCAGCCTCATCCTTGGGCATGGCTTAGGGCAAGAGCCATGGTGGGTGGCTGGCGGGCGTTTGGGAACCCTCTTCTCCTGTGCTGGCGCCAGCTGATGCTCCCAGACTCCCCTGATCCAGAGCCTCACGGTCCTGGCGATGCCACAAGCCTGCAGACCCCAGCGCCACCCACCGTGAAGTGAACAGGAAACCTGCAGCTTACAGGCATGTCAGGAGCTGTAACGGACGCTTCTGAAGGACTCCGAAACCCTTGGATGCCAGCAGGCTGAAATATTCCCAGTCCCTGGGGAGCTTTCCCCTTCAGCGAGGAATCTGTGGTTTTTTAGTGAGCAGAGTTGTCTGAGGCCTGCCCTGACAGTGATTACTGGGGAGGCGAAGCAGCCACACATTCACGAGGCGCTGCTGAATTTTAAGTAGATTCCAGTTCATCGTTGAAACACAGAATGGAGCAAAACATCCCCGTTGCACCCCGGCAGCAAGCCTCGCCCGAGCCTCTGCCTCCGGAAACCGCTCGACAGCTCGGTGCAGAAGAGGCACACGTGGAAACCACAGCGCAGGGCAAACAGTTCAGGAGGTCTCACCTTTCCTCCCTTAGGCAAAAACGTACGGAGCCAGGAAATTCCCTGGTTCTGTAGGAACGTGTGCTTTGCTCTGTGTCTCCTGGTTGGGCAGCGATCTCTTCTTGCACCTCACGGGAGGTCTGGGGCGGCTCAGCAGCGCTGATAAACAGCGTTACCGTAATGCAGATTATGTAAATGCACCGGCTTTTCTGCCATTTGTGTGCCACCCGTGGGAGCGAGCATTTTCTGGTGGGTGAGCAGGCTGAGGAGCTGAGCCCTTTTCCATTTTAAAAACACTTCACAAGAGCAGAAATGTCTTCAGAGGTTGGCTTGTCTGGTACCCGAACCAGTGACTGTGAACACAGCAGACAGCACGCAGAAGCCAAATAACCCTCCAGGAATTCTTCCTATTAAAATAATTGCTAGGGCAGAGGAATACTGCAAGCAGCTGTGCTTCATCCCATAAACATATTCTCCCTCCTCTTGGAGCCGCTGCTTCCAGCCTCTGCCAGCTGCAGGAGCGGTGCAGAAGTGAAGCGATTACTGCTGAATAAATGTGTTATGTTGTGCAGAGACCTGAGCTATCTGGTGAGAACTGCATATGCAAAACGTAAAAAAGTGGCGGTGTTTCACACCGAAACGAGCCGGGGCGACAGCTCGTCTGCCTCACATGATGGCAGTGGAGCTGCCTGGTGCTAGCAGCCTAGCAACACTGAGTTCAATGAAAAAAATCCCCGGAAATCGGTGCAGCTCTGAACGGCATCATCCTGCCATCGTGGCGCGCTCACCCTGGCTGGGAAGCGGGCTGGAAACCATCGTGGGATGTGCAACAGAGCTTCCCCTACAAACCCAGTGTCCTCCTCCTGTCCATGGCCGGTCCTCCCCACAGCAGCGTGTGCGTCCCCCCTGGGTACGCTGGCAGGTTGGGGTATCCGGCCCCCTGATGCCTCCCCGGAGCTCCAGCTTCTCAGGACCCTCTCACTGACTCTGGTAGAGCATGCCTGGGCAGATTTACTTAGTTTTGATATGCCCCTCTTCCCCCTTTTTTTATTTCTCAGATGCCAATGCTTCGAGGAAGGAACTCTGAGCCTCTGGCATTGTGCCTGCGGCCGGGCGTCTCGGCTGGAGGAGCTGCCGCGCAGTAAAGGTTGGTGATGGGCGATGGCTGGCCAAGGCCGGAGCTTTGGGGGCGGCTGCATGCGGTGTTGCCTCTGTCCCCCAGTTTAGGACGTCCCATGAGAGAGCGTGTGTAGCGAGGGGGGACCTGGTTGGAAGGTGGGAGTTCTTTCACCTGGCTTGGCCGTTGCTGCCGATGCACCATGAAATAAGCCCTCAGTTACAGGGAGCGTCTGGAAAGGTGTTAATGGGACATGCTTCTTCAAAGCTTTGTCAGCCTCTGTCCCCAGGTCTCCTGAGTGTGGTCAGTGTCCCCCAGCAGCCTCAGCTGAGGCTGTGAGTCCTCCTCCTGCAGAAAGCACTGGGGTCCCTGTGGGTGGGACTGTGTCCAGGTGGCCTGGGGGTGCCCATCACTGCTGGCTCCTGCCGCAGAGGGAGCTGAGGCAGGGGGCTTCACCTCGGGACGGGTGCATCCCCGCTCGCAACGCGCGGTGCACGCGCTGGCACGCAGGCTGGCACAGCCCCCAGCACCGCTGCGCAACCTGGGGCCGCTGCTTTGGCCAGAGCCAGCGCTCGGAGTCTGGCTGCTCCCTCTGCTTTTCAGCCTGGCCGCGGAGTTAGCCTGACAATACTTATTTTCACGCATATCAGTCACCTTTCACGCTGTTTCTTTGTTATTTTGACCATGGGCTTTGCCAAGAGGTAATCTAATCCTGAATAATTTGCAGACAGGCATCGTTTCGATCTCAGCCCTGTGGGAACACACACGATTCTCTAGCAGGTTTTGGTTGCCTGGCTGATTTAGAGCACGACGTGAAGAAAAGCCTCGCTGGGGAAGGGCTGGAGCTCCAGGCTGGGACCGCCGGGTGCTGCTGGGCTGTAGTTTGCTGCTGGAGCTGGGTGAGAGCTGGAGCCCCGACCCACCCGGGGCGGCTGTGGGTGCGGGGCAGGGTGATGCAGAGAGGGGGGCGAGGCGAGCAGAGCAAACCCTGGTCTGTGCCTCCAAAGGGACATCAGGGGAAAACTGCAGAGGTCAACGTCAACCCTGTTTGCCCGAGTTTTGGGGGCATGGTGTTGGTCTGACAAAGCCGAGCCCTCTGCCAGGCCCGTTCATTTCCGTACGTCGCGTCTGGCTGGAGAGGATGAGCAATGGGTGCTGCCAGCCCCGCACCCGGCTATTGGCGAGCTGTCATCACCCTTACTGTCACAGCCGCGCTTCCCGCTCGGCGCGCGGGAGGGGAAGGGCTTGCAGGGAGCGGCTCCGCCATCCACCTGTCACGCTGCTAAAACAGACTGCACCGTATTTGCAAAATATTGCTAATCAAGAGCCACAATTCGAGGCGTTTGACTGGCACCCCCTGTTAAGCGACAGCGAACGCGTTGTAAAGCTCTCGCGCTGAGGCCACCTTCCTAACGAGCGCGAAGTGGGAGCCATCCATCAGCCTGGAGAGCAGTCAGCGCTTGGCTCCCTGCATCTGCAAGCGCAAAGTGAATGAACCGTAATGAGTGTTAGCTAATTAGTCCCCACAGCTGCAGTGTTACAGCCCCACATAGGACAGACCTTGTTAAATTTCACGGTGTCTATAATAGAGCATCTAAGTTGGAATGATGGAGATCCACCACGTGCATGCCGAGGACAACACAGGCAGGTAATTCCGGGTAACGAATGCCTTCCCCTCAGCAGCTGGCCCCTGGATGGACCCATGCAAGGGTCTCTTCAGCAGTGAGCGGGTCCAAGTGTGAATGAGCCAGCACGGCACAGTTGCCTGGTGCGTGAGCACCTCGGTCCAGGATCACCGACTGGGGAGCAGAGACCTCGCCGTCGCGGGGCCGGCCCTCAGCGAGATTTGTCCCACGGGAGCCTTGTTGCTCGGTTTGTGGGGTCTCGTGGGAGGACAGGGACGAGAGCTGCCTCGGGGCACTGTGCTGCGGGGAGCTGACGTGCGCATGCCCTCCATGGCTGGTTTCTTCAGAGTCGGTGGTTTTGAGCTCCTCTGGAAGCCGTGGAGCCCCGTCCTTTGCAAGCAAGCCTCCTCAGAAGCAAACACACCTTCCTCACCCCACATCACAGGGGAGCTCTGCTGGTGCTTAGGCCCACGCTGTCCCCAGATGCGCTCCTCAGCACCAGCCTCTGTCTCCTGGTGTGATGTGCAGAAGTTTCTTTTGCATCGTCCGATGATCTTGGTGTTTTGAAGCACTTGGCATGAAGCAATGCTGGAAAGCAAATGACCAGCAATTTAGGATCGGCAGCTGAAAGCGCTCTCTCGGGCAGCTCTTGGTTCTCTCAGGCAGTGTTCGAGCTGGATGCACGTGCTGATCGTCTGCAGGGCTTAGGAGTCTGAGTCGCTTGTGGCTCAGTCCTGATCGGGGTCGTGGTGACCTGTTCACCTGAACTGCTCGGAGCACCCCTCACCTTTAGGCTCCCTGTCAGTATCCCGTGGAGGAAGGTGCGTTCCTGCAGGCAGCTGAGCCTCCCTCCACTGGCTGTATGGAAACCTGAACCCGTAGCCAGATGCTCAGAAGACCAGCCCGAGGACAGTCCTGCCAGACGTCCAGCAGCGCGCAGAGGCACCTGGGCCAGCTCTCACCGAGCGAACACGTTCAGCAGCTGCGTCTCTGGTGAGAGCCACGCACGGGCTCGCTGCGGAGCCACTTCGGCTGGAAATGGACTCCCTGCCTTCGTCTGGCCGTCACCTCGCCTGCGCGGAGACCAGAAACCCGGTAACAGTAAGAGAGAGAACACCTGGGGCCAGATTTATCCCCAGGACAGTTTTCTTCTAACTCCTGTCTGAAATCTGGCCAAAGAAGTGTTTCAGGCAATTCTTGTGTCACCTCCGTGTTCAGCAATATCTGCTCCTCCCGCAAAATCTGTGGTGACGCTGCCAGAAATGGTGTTTAAATATTGATGCCTGGCAGCTTATGTTTTTAATACATTTTAAATTATGCACATTTTTTATTGGACTCGCAGGTTCATCATCAGATGAGTCTCCTCTCTCTGTGCAGCAGGGTGTTTAGGAGCGCTGTGTTGATTTCTGCCTCAGTTTTTGAATTTTTGTGGCTGGATGCATCTTAGCGCCTTGGCAAGGCAAACAAACCCGCAGGCCTTTCTCTGAGCGCTGCTGGTCGGTAGCCATAAACGCGTAATGAACAACCCGCTGTCCTTGGAATTGGATCTTCTTAACAATCATTAGTGTCCTCCCTTGCTGTTTTAATAACCTCTTGGTAGCAGGCCAGAGCCAGTTAGACTTGTGCTGGGGAAATTATAAAACAAGGAGAAAAGCGGTGCGTTGCCCCAAATGAGAGAATTTTAACTGACCCAAGACTGCGACACGTACGGGACTCAGCTGTGGTCTGTCAGAGGCTCAGAATTCAGTATTGCAGACAGTGTTAGGGGAATCTGTATTTATTTTGCATGTTTGTGGCTCTGCAGCCAGCGACCCGCCGAAGTCCTTGGAGGCGAGGATGGCAGTGGATGCAGTGACGCAGTCGTCTGAGCGTGGCAGAGAGCTGTGGGCGCCCGCCGCCGGCGCCTGGCCCGCAGCGTCAGGGGGCTGTGTGCTGTTCAGCGGGGCTTCTGCGAGGTGCGGGGGGAGGAGATGTCTGCCCCAAGTACGACCGCTGCGTGAGCTCCTCCTACCAGAAAATCATCAATAAACGATCCATTCATTCTCCTCCGGGCGACTCTTACGCCGTCATGCACAAGACGCATCTTTCAACCGAGGTGATGAGTTTCTGGGACGCGACATGGGTTTTACAGTAGAGCTGCTGGCATCAGTGAGTGGAGAACGGTAACACAAACCGTAAAAATAACAGATGGGAGGCGGATACAATAAAATGGAAGCACAGGCAAATTATAAAACCATTCAAACTGTTCATGCAGATAAAAGAAGGAAACGAAACCACCTCTGAAATGACAAGGACCGGGTGTCTGTTGAGGGGGAAAAAAGAAGTTCATTTTGTTGTTTTAGTGATGTTTGCGGCAGAGGCACTGAAGTTCAAAGAGCTGCAGGAGCAGCCGTGGTCTGTGTGGCGCAGGGAGCGCTGGCTGTGACACCGTCGTTTGGTGAGGATCGGTTTCAGCGTGGAGGCGGAAAGGCGGTGGGTTTTTCTCAACCCACACGGCAAACGTTCACGTTCAGCTTGTGCCAGTGCAATTACTTTATTGCAACAGTAAAATATCATCCAAATAATTTAAGAAACATGAAAGGAAAAAGAGCCCTCAAAAACCTACAGGGCAGCTGAACGTGAGCGTGGAGACAAATCCACACCGGGATGTTCTGGAGCGTTCCTGGGTGCCTGGCGGGACAAGAGCCAGGGACAAGGCTGAGGCGGCAAGCGCAGGGATGGCTGGGGGCTGCGGCCTTCGGCAAACACCCCGTGCCGGGAGATGGGCTGCGCTTCGGGAGTGGCTTTGCAGATAACTGTGGTGTGCGTCTCGTTGTTCTTCACAGGAGATCGTGGTCCTGGGGGTGGCTGGGAGGCTGCCGTAGAGCTGGGCTCTGTCTGGGATGAACGGCCCAGGTCATGGGATGCTTTTTGCTGGTAAACATGAATTCTCCCGTGTGAACAGGGACACTCCAAGCACCTATCCGTGTTCCCACAGAGGCGAGGCCGCAGGCGGGCGGTGCGGTGTGGTGGTTGTTGCTGTGCTCCGGTGACTGGGCCGATAACCGTGGCCAGTGCTCCTGCTGCTGGGCCAGCGTGCCGACCCGACCTTGCTGCCCTGCATGCGTTGCTCACGGTGCGCATCGTGCCCCTGCGATTTTGAGAGGGACAGGAACTGGTCCATAAACCTCTGCGATCGAACCCCCCTGCGTAGAGCCGGCTCTGAGGGCTTTGCTGGCAGGAGATGCCTCAGGGATGAAGGATGCTGGATGCTGCAAGCACCACAACGTGTCTGGTAAGGTGATTTTTAAAAGATGCAGACAAAAGTCTGGGTGCATTGGGGCATCCAAAATCAGACAGCCAGTACTGTCTCCTGCAGAAACTGGACAAATACCAAGCGATCCGTGCCTACTAATAAGCCTCCCCGTTTCTAGTAATTAGCAGATTAGAGACTTCCTGAGCCAGAAGTTGCGTTGGGACCAAGGGGTTTAATAGCCACAGATAGGTTTCTCCTCTGAATTAATTGAATCCCTTTTTGAACCCATTTATCCTGCTGGCTGTCATGCATCTCTCAGTTCAATTACGCAGCACTTGATGGTTTGACTGGGTGCCCCTTCCCGTTGTACTGAACACCAGGAACAGCCATCCATAGCCTCACCTTCTTCACACCATCCGTCCAAAATCTCACTGCAGGTTTCTACAACATCTGGCGCTTATCTGTGCCTTGCTGGCTGAAGACATAAGACTGGGAGTCGTTTTGCTTTTCCTTAACGATTTTATCAGTGTGTGAAGAAGGAGAGGATGAGATCGGAGTACGTTCTGAGCTCTCTGTCCAGCTCCAGCCCTTTCCACCAGCCATCCCCATTTCTGGGGGCCAGCCTGAAGTTATCCCTAACTGCGCTCTCCGAGCAGGTCTGACCTGAGGGGCTGTACGCCCTGACCTTCAACAGCGCGCAGTAGAGTGACAACACCAATCAAACCCAGCAGTCTGCAGTGGCGGCACGTTGCAGACAAAACTTGGACAGCGGGGAAACCTGGATGAGAAACCACAGGGGATGATCCCTGTCCCACGCAGCCCACGCAAAGGGGTGACAATGCTCTGAAACTGGGTTGAGATGTGCTGTGCGGAGCCGGGGGAGACAGTACACAGCACGTGGTTTGGCACCTTGATTTACTTTTCGGTATGCTTGAGCTGTGGAATTGACTCTTTGTCCTGAAGAATTGGCATTATTACTCTGAAGTTCATAATTCTTCCCGCTATAGAGCTCCCTTCAGAATCAGCATTTGGAATATTGCTGTGAAGCACGTGGATTGTTGCAGAGGAGCTGAGTGTTACAGCTCACTGTTATGTTTTACTCTGTGATGGGTGCAATTAGAGACACAGCTTCAGAGTAAAACGGGGGAAATACGACTACTGGGGGGGCGCAAGGCAGGAGAGAAGAAATACTGCTGGGAGCTGGTTCTGCACGGAGAGGAGGAATGAGGTGCAGCTGGGGCACCGGGCTGGCACCCAGAGTGTGCGGACGGGGTGGTTTGTCCGAACGGGGCGTTCTCAGTGCCGTGCCTGCCGCAGTGCCTGTGGTGGGTGCCGGGGCGGGGGGACCCGCGGTGGCTGTGGGGTTCGATGGGCGCTGCCGCCTCTGAGCGCCTGGGGAGCTGCAGGCCTGCGAGGGGACCCAGGCATCGCGCCCCTTGCCAGCCCTTTTCTTTTTCCTGCAAGGCTGGAGATACCCGAGTGCTCGCGCAAAGACATGCGGTGTTACATCGTGTGGCAGGTGGAAGAGAAAATAACTGTGAGTGCGGGCTCAGCAGACAAAACTGAGTGGTTTAACTGTCTGATGAGTTGTATCTCGGAGAAGCACGAGCGCTGCGTTCCTGCGCATCCCCAGGACTGCTTGAGCCCCCCTCGCCCATCCTCCTCTTGCTTTTCTTGTGGTTCGAAACATTTTTAATATTTTCTTTGCTTGATTTTTCAGAGGGAGGGCAAAGGACTAACCCTTTCGAGCTGCTCACGATCTCTCATTGATTTTATGCGATGATGTTCTCATTTATAACAGTGTCAGGTCAGAATTAGGGTTTGTCTGCCACTGTTTATGATGATGCTGGATTTTGAGTCCTTGTCTCCAGAGCACATGAGTGATTAAAGTTCTCAGTCACCTTGTTGTATCTACAGTTTTCTGCACTTCACTCTGGAAAATCTGAGCAAGAGAAGCCGTTGGCCACGCTGCAATGTCAGGAGGGGGCTGGATTTGCTGGTGGGTGGGTGGGTGGTTTTGGCTGGGATTACCAGGATAATACTTTATCAGAAATCCATAGTTTTCTGTAGTTCTTAAAATATTCCTGTGTGTTTTACATTTAAATAGAAATGAGCCCTCCTTGAAACAAATTCATTCCAGTTGGCTTTGCACATTGATGATTAAGGAATGCGGTTCAATTTTTTGGTCTCACTCTGAGCAATGTCTCATTAGATTTGCTTTTTATTGCTTTGCATATCCATCATGATTTGTGTCAGCAGAATGGTTATGTGGATGGACAGCTTATTATCAGCTTTAAGTGGAGAAACAGAACACAAGAATGGTTGCTAAAAAAAGGGAAAGGTAATTAACGTTGGGTGCCAGAATATAAATGAAGCTTGACATTTTCACTTTGTAAATCCAAATTAACTCCTGTCTTAATGTCACAGAGCGCAGGAGGGGATGCTGCGCCTCTGGCCGCGCCTCCCCGGTGCTGCATCTCCTGGCGCAGCGCGGCGATGCCCGGCGTGGCGTCAGCCGCTGGTGTGGTGGGACCGGATGGAGACAGGGAAACCGGGCTGAGCTCCTGCCCCAGAGCTGAGCTCCTGCCCCTGAGCTGAGCTGCGGCCAGCCCACGGTGGGAGCTTTTTCTCAGGTGAGAACTCAAGCAATTGCTTTTTTAGAGCGCTTTGCTGTCCCCTCCTTAATTTCCTCATCCTAATGTGGAATGTCTGCGAGGCGATTAGGCTTAGTTATTTGATGTATAAAGTGGGAGTGGGAGGGAGGGTCAGGGAGGACAAATTAAAATGAATTGGGAATCTGTAAGTGAAGAGCGAAGAGGACTGGAGGGAGCCATGATAACTCTTTACCAGTACTTAGAGGGACATAATAAAGAGGACAGGGACCAATTATTCTCATTAGTCGGTGCAAACTAAACGAGAAGTAATGCTTTGTGCTGCAGAAGGGAAACGTAGATTGTGATGGAAAGGTTCAAAGCTAACACTGCACAGCGAGCGGCCCGCCGGCCAGCGCGGGGGCTTCCGGAGGTGTGTGGGTGCTTGGGGGGGGCTTGGGTGGCCCTGCATGTCACGTGCCCCACAATGCCAACCTGCACCTGTAAGCTGCTGGATATTGTGAAAACGTGGTGGGGACGGCTCTGTGCCCCTCTCCTCCCGTTCCTGCTGCCGGTACGGAAAAGGTTGAAGGTCTGTCTAAGGCTGGAAGCGGTGGCGTGGCGGATCCCGGGAAGCTGGTGTGAGCCTCCAGCTGCCTGCCCTGGTAAGGCTGAAAATGCCCTCAACGCCTCTGAAAAGCAACCAGTGGAACCACTGTATTGTCTGGTAACAGAGCAACTACCTTGTGTCACCACTGTTTCTTTTGCCATAACGCAGAGATTTCAGAAGAAAATCCACCCTGCCAAGCATCGTTACGTGATGAGCCCCCCTAGCAAGCAACTGTTCTGATTTCAGTGGCCTTGCCTGAAGAACCTGGTAGAGCTCAGACAACTGGAAAATGCCAGCACCTGGCCAGACTCCAGACAATTTACCAGTACATTAGAGATCATTTTTTTTCTGGCTTCAGGTATACCTGGTGATTCCTATTGAACTGGGCACGTTTTTCCTGCACTTGTACACATCCTTGTTATTTGAGGTGACGCAGGAGATATCAACCTGCAGTTTGTTGCTCCTGCTCCTTCGGGTCGTGTGCCTGTCGTTGAAATGGAGGTGACAAGAAAAACTTGTGAGAAACCTGAGTGGGACTCACGGGGAGTGTATTAGCATTTGGTGGGCTGGGCACAAGAATCACTCAGGAAATTAAAAGGAGGATGATATTTCAAGGTGATAAAACATAAAAATGTGAAACTTGCATTTGAGTCACATCCAGCCTTAATCTTTCCTTTTTAAGCTGCAGCTTACGAAAAGCTTGAGCCCGTGCCAGTGATGGGTGAAGTATTTGGGCTACTGCAACAGGGAGATGGGACGGTGAATCAAATGGTGTTAGAGCTGGGCTTCTGGGTGACGTCCTGATGAAATGAGAAATGCAGAACCAGGTCCACGGACGGAGAAGGTGCCCACGGAGCACCTGGAGTGTTAAGGAACGCGATGCAGTTGTTGCCGTACCTGCCGGGGAGGGTCACCCAGCAAGGAGGAGGCAGTGGCATTGCCATCACCTCTTTGCTTATGAGTTCAGCTTGGCTGGCTCCCCCGACACTCCAGCTGTGTCTCTGGTGGATGGAGATGGCCCTTCCCAGCAGGCAGATCCTCAGCGCAGCAGCATCGACTTAGGCAGTGCTCCTGCCGTGCCAGCAGCCGGAGAGATGCGCTGATCTGGGGATAGCGGCAGCCTGGCTGGTGTCTGTCTTCAACTTTTCAAAAACGATCGATGTGGTGGGGGATGGATGCATTTTTTTTTTTCTCCTTTTAGGTGAAGCCCCAGTTATTCATTGCTAGAAACCTTTTGCTTTGTTGATTTTTTTGTTTGGTGTTTTTTAAATTATTTTTAAAGTAGACATGTAGCTCTGCTATGGCCTGTTGGAAACACACGTAAAGAGATTAATAAAGCGTGCTGCAAAGGCAGGAGCACATGGAACATCCCAGTGCACTGGAATACAAAACCCCAGGGTTATTTTGTGCAGGTTTGTCTGTTCTCTCGGGGTGTACGCGGTTCAGGGGTAGCAAACAGTACCTGTTCTCACCACACACAAGCTGCAGCCAGCTCTCCCCCAAGCCTGAGCCACATCACCCCACTTGCAGGCGTGGGTCATACAGTCAAACAGCATTATTCGCACAAAGCAAGAGAAATCCGGGCATGTGAGCCCGCAGTCCCTGTCCCCACGCTGAGGCCCTGCTGGTGCCGGTGCCCGCCGAGGGATGTGCGGTGGCTGGCCAGGCTCCCGGGTCCCCGCATCCCTTCCCGTGTGTGTGTTTGAGTTCATTCAGCTCCACAGCAGAACAAACCCCCAGGCAGGCAATCATTTTATTGCTGGATTTTTCCCATTCTCTTCTGTGGCCATTAGTGAAGGCACGTGCTTCACCACATCCGTTCTGTGGAAAGGGATGATAAAAACCAAAGGGGAAAGGCAGGAAAACACCATTTAAGAAATAAATGCAAAGTTATGACGCCTCTGTCTGCCTGAGAAAGAGAGATTTTTATGCAGTTTTTGGCATTTACAAATCCTTTGTGAAAAGGTCGCCCTGTACTTGGAATCCTATTAATGCAGCAGAATGGCCCAGAAAATGTCATCTCTTTTTACCATGACATTTGCACAGACCAGAGTGACTCAGCGCACCAGGGCTCGCGCAGAAGGGCGTTAACGAGCCGGTGCCATGGCGGGGCTGCGGGGCCAAGTGGTTTTGGCAGCCCACCGGCCCAGGAGGGGCTCCCAGTGCTGCGGGGTGACGCTCCCCTCGCTGGCACCGCGGGACAAGGGCACGGCTGGGGAGGACAGGGCTGCTGATGGCTGGGGCCTGGGGGACGTGACAACGCGATGCTGGCCAAACGTACACACATTTTGTATAGTTACGGATATAGCGTTATGGACGTGATCAGAGCTAATATGTAACTTTATATACTATACAACGTATGCATGAGCAGACACCTGCGTGCACATGCGCATTCGTACATTCTCTTGGTCTTTCTGTGTGTGTGTACACTACATACTCCATGCACACGTGCTGCAGCTCTGTGTGTGCACACGCACAGACCGAGACACGGACACGCTCTCCCTCTCTCTCTCTGGCCCTCACACAGTGTATGTGTACACACTATATACACTTAAACACTTGTGCACGGGTCCTTGCATGCATGCTCTCTTCCCCCATTTATACACACACGCACGTGCATATGCACTATATAATACTTATTTATCATATAACATGTACTATTCATAATTATAGACTTTTTATATACATAAACATCATAGATATTAGCTATGCACAGACACACACTCTAGTTGCATACTCACCCGATATAGATTATATCTGCACTAAATACTAACACACTGTATAGACACTGCAATGGCTGTGGGAAGACGGTTGGACTAGATGATCTTATAGGTCCCATCCAACCATGTGATTCTATGATTCTATGATTCTGTGACACTTACACTCTCTTGCGCTCCTCGCTCCCGTTATACGTTACAGACACTGCACTTTATACAGTGCATAGTCTATACACTCCTGATGTTTTACCTTTCGTACACAAACACATTCCTGCTATACATAGCGCGGACGGACGGACGGACACACAGGCAGACAGACAGTCAGTGTATATATAGTGTATACAATGTATGCTATATGTTAGATACACACTACACTGTGTGTGCACACACGTGTGTGTATGCTATATACACCCACACACTCTCTACACATGATCTTTTTCTCTCCACCCACCACTGTACACATAAAAATATAATATACTTTTTTTTAAAATGTATAAAATATACTTTTAAAAATTTATATATGAAAAATTATACTAAATGTTCTGTATCTGCAGGTGCACTATTGATACACTGACAGGTAGACACACTCTTCCCCCCCCACTCTGTCTATATATATTTTTACATATAAATACAAACCATTCTACACTCTCTGTTACAGACTACATAATGTGTTCTACTTGTAATCATATAATATATAAAATATACATAAAAATATATATATACACACACAAACAGTATTATGTGTACACACTACTCTCCCCTCCTCTAAGAACACACATAGGATGTTGTATACTGTACATCAGATGGTGGGGGGGG
>JAAGAY010145323.1:54841-89870 GCA_011801015.1 Ardeotis arabs | reverse complement strand
GTGGGGTCTCACCAGGGCAGAGTAGAGGGGGAGAATCACCTCCCTCGACCTGCTGGCCACGCTCCTCTTGATGCAGCCCAGGATGCGGTTGGCCTTCTGGGCCGCAAGGGCGCATTGCTGGCTCATGTTGAGCTTCTCGTCCACCAGCACTCCCAATTCCTTCTCCTCAGGGCTGCTCTCCATCCATTCTCCACCCAGCCTGTATTTGTGCCTGGGATTGCCACAACCCATGTGCAGGACCTTGCACTTGGCCTGGTTGAACTTCATGAGGTTGGCACGGGCCCACCTCTCCAGCCTGTCAAGGTCCCTCTGGATGACATCCCTCCCTTGCAGCGTGTTGACGGCACCACACAGCTTGGTGTCATCGGCAAACTTGCTGAGGGTGCACTCTATCCCACTCTCCATGTCGCTGACAAAGATGTTGAACAGGGCTGGGCCCAACACAGACCCCTGAGTGATGCCACTCATGACCAGTCTTCACTTGGACATTGAGCCGTTGACCACTATTCTCTGAGTGCAGCCATCCAGCCAACTCCTTATCCACCGAGTGGTCCGTCCATCAAACCCATGCCTCTCTAGTTTAGAGAGAAGGATGTCATGCAGGACAGTGTCAAAAGCTTTGCACAAGTCCAGGTAGGTGATATCCGTTGCTTGTCCCTTGTCCACCGATGCTGTGACCCCATCATAGAAGGCCACCAAGTTGGTCAGGCATGATCTGCCCTTGGTGAAGCCATGTTGGCTGTCACCAACCACCTCCTTGTTCTCCATGTGCCTTAGCATGGTTTCCAGGAGAATCTGCTCCATCACCTTGCCAGGCACAGAGGTGAGGCTGACCGGCCTGTAGTTGCCCGGGTCCTCCTTGTTCCCCTTTTTAAAAATGGGGGTTATGTTCCCTCTCTTCCAGTCATTGGGGACCTCACCAGACCACCACGATTTCTCAAATATTATGGCCAGGGGCTTGGCAACTTCGTCCGCCAGTTCCCTCAGGACCCACAGATGGATCTCATCAGGTCCCATGGACTCAGGCACCTTCAGCTATACATCAGTGTATAGTGGCAGAATGGAGGTCTCACACTATATGAGATATCAAAATTGAAGGCATTGCAGAATTCACCTAAACTGGGTTTCTCGTTGAGGTTAGAGGCTACTAAAGAGGGAATAGACTGCCCATTTATTGTCTTAGTTGTGTGTAGTTTTCAATAAACCAGTTTTTCCACACTATTTTAGTAGACAGATGAAAGAGGTGGAAGAAAGTATTAGGACTGACCTTTATTATCAGCATTGTCATGACCTCCTGTGCTTAAAGGTAGCCTGATACTTCTCATGGTAAAACATTGTTTTCACCTGATTGTGAAGTGAGAATGACTGTAGTCAGGATCTGCCCTAGTCTGACACAAAACCTGTCTTTCAGTGACTTTTGATTCATCCTCAGTGTGTGTGCTTCAAGATCTAAAAGGGATTGGTTGTAGGAGGAGAGGGATACAAATGTTTGTAATCCTTGCTTGTGTAATATTGTGATCAAAACCTGGATTAGAGTTCAGGGTACACAGATTGTCTTTTTTAACGGATCAAATGGGATATTCTTCAGTCATCCCTTTCTTCCTTTACTGTCTAGACCTAAAGAGAGAAAGGTATTCAACTGTTACCTCTACTAATTACTGAATTATCTCTGTAACATATTTAAGGAACTCAAACAACAAACAATAGGGAAATCAACATAGCGTTGTAGAACAGCATTTCAGCAGAAAACAGAAGTCATTTTTTTTTTTTTTAAATTAGCCTGGAAGCTATGTTTAAAATAAATAATTTTGACATTGTTAATCAAACACTTAAAATACTCTGCATACATAGGTCCTGTGTAGCAGTCTCTAATGATTTAAATTGGGTCCTTCTTCTTACGGAATCTGTGCCTTATTCATACATAGGATAAAGTACAGTCAGGGAATGAAACAAGGTTGTACAGGACAGGGACCCAGTCTCTTTTTTAACATAAGATGGCAGGAAGTAGGGTGAAAAAAAATCAGGAAACCAAGAAAACTGATCTGGTGAAGAAGAATGATCTGATGACTTGAACATTTTAATGCCCCTGGTAAAATAATTTCTGTCTCTGTCTGTTTTATAAAATTTCTTTGTAATATGGGTAAGTAGTATATTTTTTCCCCTGTGTGTTAATTAAAAATACATTCTTTCATTGCATTGTAAAATTTTGAGTATTTTAAGAATAAATATTGTAAAAACTGTGAGCCTCTGAACTATCAGGACATAGGCACCTTAAATTGAGTAACTAATGTTAGTTACAGTAATGATGCTAAGCTTCAGTGGTTATAATGCCATCACCTCACACTACGGGTGATGGCTAAAATCAATAATGACCATTCAGATAATACAGTGATAAATAGAAAAGCTTACAAAAAGTTAATAATTCTGTTCTAAGAGCAAGTTCAAAATAGTGTGGGTCTAAATAAATAAAACAAAATATTAAGCAGTTGCTCATTCTGTGCTTATTCTGTAAGTATCAACCAATTAATATAATATAATGTAATGTAATGTAATGTAATATAATATAATAATGTGAATAATATATAATACATATTTAATTAAAATTTATAACAAATAAATTTAATTCAAGTGGCACAGGAAAACTTGGTTCAGATAGTTTCATTTCTATGTAGGACACGAACAGTTGCTATGAGGTATACACTAAAACATCAATGAAATCACTGAAAAAAAAAAGCAATTATATAGATCTTCTACAACAGCAACAACAAAAGGCATATTTAAGACTGCATTGTTCAGTCTTAACTGTCTGTCTTTCTTTAACCACCTAAGAATCTGTGATTTGAATCTTTCTCTTATCACAGCTGTAATTTGTGAATTCACATGCAATGTCTGATTCTGATAACTTAATCCATTTTATTGATTTTAGTTGTTTGAAGGACACAGAAACAGTTTAGCCTGACTGACTATTAGAAAGTTTAAGCCAATACTTGTCCATAATTGTTCTCAACTATTTCTATAACAAAACAACAAAAAATAGCCTATTTCTACCGAAAAAAAACCCCAAACCATAAATAGTAATTGCTGACCATGTCTCATTGCATTGCTACTTGCTGGTTCATTTGGTTAATTTCAGCCTGAAATTCAGAAGAAATAGTGTGATTGTGCTAATATGAAGAGAAAAAAGGAAGTAGGCCAGGAAAGAGTGGCTAGAATGTAGTTTGCCTTATTTATGGAGAAATTCTTTTGATTTCACAGGAATGTTTTACATGAATAAGGCAAGATTTAGTTCACAGGCAAAAAAAAAAGAAAAAGCAAAAATAATTAAGACAAGTTATCACTTATTTCTCACGTCAATTAGTATTAGACGGATGAATGCACCATAGTAGGGTAGATAGAACACAGTTAAGAATTTACCACACAAATTTTTCAGCAGTAAAGGGCAGGGTATTTTTTTTCCCCGTTCTGCAGTTGCAGGAAAAGGTTGGGCTCCAAAAGGAAAACTCCTGCCTGAAGAAGAGTCCCAAGCCAGCTTGTGACACCACTAGAGAATCAAGGAAGAGCTGGCAGTTTTAGCCCTTGTTTCATTTCCTTGTTTTATATGAACAAAACAGTATAACAATAATGTAACGAATACTATAAATGCTCTATAAATGCTTTTTAAAAGGAAGCACTCTTTCTATGTAAGTAGAATATATTGTTAATGTGTGTGGGTGTATTGAAAAAGGAGATAAACACATTGTTTTTGTTTTTCTTATTAGAAAGTTGAAGTTGAGAAATGAATCCTTAGGGATTCAGGCAGAGACACAAGTTTTTGCTCTAGTAAATGACTTGTATGACCTTACCTCACTAAAATGACAGATGTCAATAAGAAGAAAGTTCCTTGGAGGATGTATTAATATACTATATCTTAAGTAGGATGTTGATCTAGATGATTTTTACTTGATCTAAATGATCAGACATTTTTAAATATACTTCCTCTGAAAATTACAGTATTGTAACCAGACTAGTAATGAGAAGTTATCCAGTTGATCCTGGCAATAAGATCTGTAATACTCAATAAAAAACCATTGTTTATATCATGGTTATTTCAATGAAAGTGCTGTAGGAATAGGAATTTGAGAAGGAAGAACTTCTGAAGTACAGTCCTTTGAAAACCACAATTCTGTAATGATTCATTCATTCAGCTGTTTCCAGTTCCCAAGCACATAGAACGTTAAAAGAAATGTTCTTCAATTGCCTCTTTGAGTTAAAATATTTTAGCAACAACCCAACATTTTTTTTCTTCATATGAATATCTTTCAAATGAATCATATCTATAAAAGCAGAAACATAACCAGTGGGAAACTTTTCCTACTTGCCTTAACATTTAAGCACAAAACCACAGAGAAATCTTCCAATGGAGGAGCCAGTAAAAATAAACCAAACCAACAACTGCTTCATCTGACAGCTTCTTTTTAAGTGAAAAACATTTATAATTAACTAAAAGGATTTTTCAGGTTAGGCATGAAACTACTGATGGAAGAGAGAGAGAGACCAACTTCAGAATAGTCAACAGTCAAAGTTATTCTTTCTGCAAGGAAGTAACTGCAGTCATCACGGAGCCTCCATGGCCACATGCATAGTATGTGACTGATTAATCAGCTGGTCCCAGGTCTGCTTTCTTTTACTTTGCACAACTTAATAGCATAACAGCAAAAGAATAGCAAATAAAGTAAAAGGAAATCAAGCTTTTGTACAGATGCAAAACAGCCTTCTGTTTCTTGTCTGAAAGTTGGCTATTTCCAAAACTCTATGCATGTTCCAAGTTTCACTTGAAACTGTCTTAAAATCTGATTTTAAATTTTTTCTTTAAAATCTGATCTCCTATCAGAATCCAGCCAATGTTAGTTCTTCACAATATTGAGAATATACCTATCTCAAACAGCAAGTGAGAGGAGAAGAGGTGAAGTTCTTTCTTTCCCTGTCATACTGTACCTCCAGGCAGTGCAAATAAAAAGAAGTCAGTTAACAATGTACCTTTTTGAAGGTTTTTTAAAAAATTTAATTTTGTGCAGCAGGTTGAAAAAAAATCTGTATTATAGTGACCAAACTGCAGAGGAAGATTTATGCAGATTTTTTGGGGGGTGTTTTATTTTGTTTCCAGTGGGGATAACCTGCTTGAGAACAGCTGTATCTTATCTAGCCTCTTACACAGCCACCTAAAATTGTCGCAGGATGGATCAGAAGGTTCTATATCACTCCAATGAGCAGATGCTACATACAGCCTGACTGACGTATTTTATTTCTACAGAATTACAAAATCAGTAATGGCTCTGTGCAGTTCACAGAGACATTTGAGAATGCAGAGGGCCCAATAGCACCTGCATGGTACCTCCTGTTTTGATTTCCCTCAAGGACAAACTACAGAGAATAAAAGACTACATTAAAGGAGGCGGGTAAAAATACTGGAATGCAAAACCTTAGATAATTTTTTAAAATGTGCATCAGACTTACAAATATGTCATTCAGATATTAAGTAAGGGACAGGAGAAGAAACAGGAGATGGAAAATGCATGACAAAACACAAAAAAAACCTATTAGATGATAAATAAATAATTGCATTTAGAAGCAAAAAGAATCCTTGTAAGAAGTTGTGGTCTAAAGATTAAACTAATGAAAGTTTATTTATTTGAGTTAGAAGCAGTTTATAGTAGAATCAGGCTCAAAAAGTAAATTAAAAAAAAAAAAACAGGAAAAAAAGAAAGAAAATAAAAATCATCCAGTCATGCTTTGCATATATATTATACCTTTGAAATGCCTGTTTCTGTCCTGTGATTGAAAAAGATGCTTTGAAAGATTAGGTCATACGTAGCCATTCCCTAACTACATAGATAATTAGGCAAGTTTTACTGTGGACTTCGTTAAGGCCTGACTTTCACCTAGGTATGGCAGAGATTCTTTAGAATTTTGATCTGATTGCAACGGAAAAGAATGTGTGTATATGACTATCTCATCCAAAATAACTGAGAGGAGAAATGCATTAGGAATTTTTATCAATATTTAATGTAACTTAATTTTATTTCACGATATCATAACATAGACCTCACAGACCTTACAATCTAATTGGTACCTTTATTGTAAAAGCTATATAGTTGTCTAGGTAGCCGTAATTGTAGAAAGGCAGAAATAGACACTTTCAAAGTATGATTAATTTCAGTATAAAGTAGATTAATTGTGCACTGAATATTTCATTATCTCCTGTTACTTTTCTACATCGATGAAGTGAACCTATGGTGTGTCTCATATATACGTAAATCTTTGCTGTAGAAGCCTTCAGCTAGGTTCAGTGAACCTTACCCAGTTTGACAAAGTAAGATATTAAAGATAGAAGTAAGAGTGACCTAAGCTAGATGTTACAAAGAAGGAATCATATGATTCTTCAGAAAAAAAAAAGCAACATGGTATTTTTATCACTCACCAGTTTTAATTTTGAATAATTGTTTAAAGAAGATTCATTGGAAGTGATATTTTAGGAAGGATTAGCGAATGGGTTTCTGTGTTGCGAAGGAGGCCAAAACCAACTTTGAAAACTTACACAAACGTCATTTCATTCCAGAAAATCAGAGCATATTGAAATGCTTCACAGGTCTGTGATAGCTTTTGGGATGCGAGAGAAAAGTGAATATAGCACTCAAAAAAGAGAGAGAGGGCTTAAGAGGTACTTGAGAAGGGACAAACTGATATTGTAGCACTGATCAGCAGGATCACTTGCTTTCTTATCTACTGTGGTTATTCCCTGCATAAACATAAAAGAGAAATAGAGCAAAGGGAAAACAACATAGCTGTTTACTTATGTTTTCTTATGACATTTCCAGGGCAGTCTGGCTTTGTTTCAAAGCCAAGCATTTTTTATGAAAGGTGTTTTCTAGTGGGTGACAAACATACTTGGTACTAAAAGACAGAGCTAAACTCCAAACAAGCATATGTTACACACACAGAGTATCTTATCTTTTTAATATATCAGTTTCAAATTCAAATGTATCTTCAATGTCACAGTTCTCTGGCCCTGGAGAATACCTTGGAACAGCTTTGATTACTGTTAAGACTCTGGTGAAATAAAAGCACTAGGCCAATTTCAGTAGGGTCATATCCTGTGTGTATTTGGACATCACTTTTTTTGCTGAATATTTAAGAACATTCTTCAGAGTAAGAAACTATAGCTGGGTTTTTATGTGGAACCCACTTCTGCCTCTTCTGTAATGCTTGCCATCTTTTTCAAAGGCATTCTCTGGAGAAGGCTGAATCCTTGCAGTTATAGTACATAATTCATTACTATTTTTTCAACTGCCATCAAAGTGAGTGTTTCACATATGCTCTTTCTCTAGTACCTTCATTGTTTTTCCCTCCTGTGTGAGTACTGTTGTCTTTCTGGTCTACACAGGGGGGAAAAAAATCCCATGTCATTGATGATGGTTTCTCTTCCAGGGCACTTGGCAGAAGTGTACACACTTGCACTGTGTAGGGGTTGTTCCCTTTTTCATTTGAGTTTCCTTCTCAGTCTTTCCAGTATAGCTTGCAAAGGTTTCCTATAAAAAATTGAATAGAAAGAGAAGGAATTGTATTAAAGATTTCGTTCATCTAGGCTGATTGCTTTAATGTTGAAGAATATGCAAAGGGAAAAAAAAAAAGAGGGAAACAGTGATCTAATATTTGAGGTCTGTTAGTTCACCTATAGCAGCTGCCATCAGATTCAAGACTTTACTGAACATGTGATTCCCTTTGACCAACCTGGCCTTACACAGTCCCTGGAAGGTCTCAATATGATGAAAATTTGCTTAAGGTTTAGCATTTCTTAAGTTTTTTTTTTTTTTTCTTTTCAATCACACTCTAATTTTATTTCCAGTTTGATAAATATGACCAGCTACATCCCAAAATACGAAAATACAACATTTTGGATGATATAGCTATAAATGTTCTTTTGGACCAGTTAAAACTAAAAATGGAAGGTAATTTTCCCATGCTTATATACAGTAATTTTGCTGGCCACCTTTCACTCCATGGGCCACTCACAGATGCGGTCTTGTTAATGATTCTTTAATTTTCTCACATGCAGCTATTAGAGATGTGTTCTAAACTGTTCTTTACTCACATGTCACTGTTTTCAAGACTAAGGCAGCTCCAGGCACAGGCAAAATAAGCACTTGTATAGGATACCATATTACTGAAAGGCAAAACACCGCACCTGTGCAGACTACTTTACCTATGGTTGCACGCTGGAGAAGAAGGTGTTACTCTGGAGAGTGATGAAGCAGTGAGCGCTGGAGTCAGCACAAGGTGGTATTAATTGCAATTATCTCCTGCTGCCCTCTTCCTCCATTTACTTATCTTCCCCTCTCTGAGTTTTGGAGCATGCCTGTTTTCAGTTCAGGCTTTGTTCAGCTTTAATTGCTGCAATGAATTTGCTGGGGAGAGGATAAGAACAAAATCTGGCTCAAAGCAATCTTGCTTCTTTTTTAAGTAAGAAACTAGTGTCAGATTCTGTATGTCATTTCCTTTCCATATTCTATAGTATTTGCATATCTTTTTAATCCACAGTTGAAATGGATGAACTAAATTTCAATAGTCAGTGAAGTAAGGTTTTATCACATTTAAAAGAATATAGTTACCTTTTATTTTGTCCAGAAACTTCTCTTTTGTCTAACCTCTCCGTGCTCAGGTGCTCTGACCCCTGCCATAATATTGGTAAAGTGAACTAAGATCCATTTGGAAATCCAATTGTATATTAGTACTTACTGCTGGCTTGCTTACAACAAAATGTTAAAGAAATAAAATACAGAAATAATAAATCAACAAAGTTTTCAACAGAGAAAAAAATGTACTAGCTGAAAAAAAATGTCTAAAAATACCTATTTTCTGATCTTAATGGAAGATTTCACAGATTTATGGTTGGCAGAAGATTATATACATTGTTCTAAAACCTGAGGTTTTGAAACTACACTTTTCTTACAGAATTATTTGCCCAATCCACATACAAACATTGTGAATTATACTGAGTTGGAAACCTCTGAGAACTGTAAGTGGAGAAGAATGTGCATATAGTAAATATTATTTTACAGTCATTATAACCATGAAGGGTATCTTACAGTATAATAATAAAATACAGAGTGTCTTGGTTGAGAATATGAGGCCAAATTTCCCATAGAATTCAAAGAAAAAAAAATGGCAAAATGATTGGGCAATGCATAGAGGATTTTATGGAAATAGGAATAATATTTCATTATATCACACTGAATGTGTTTGTACTTGATAAAACAGGAAAAGTTTTTTCCAATTTTAGGATATTTTTAAGACTTCAGAATGTTTTGCTCTCTGAATAAGAAATAATGACTACAATTTCTACTTTCCATAAATATAGCTCAAATGAAAAAAAAATAAACTATTTCATTGGAATATTCAAAAAGCCTGAACTCACCTCACATTAATGAAATCGTTTTTTTCCAACAACAAAAAAATCCCCTACTATACATGTAGATTTGTTTAAAAAATATCAATAAAGAATATTTTTTTTTTTTCTTTTTACATTTGAGTCAAGAAATTAATGGAATCAGACAATTCTGAAGAAGTTTTATTAGCAACAGAAGATTTCTACCATAAGAAGCTGCTAACAGCAGGAACGGACCCATAGTGCTTGCCAAGATCTCTGTTGTGACTGTAATTAACAACTTTATTGGCAGATGCACAGAAATCCTTGTACTTGTGCTTTATCTTTCTTAGGATAGCCCATTATTTCTCTTCACTGCTTTTTCTGTGTAGCATGTTAGGGAGGGTTGCTATTGTAGATTTGAAGAACTAGAGGAAGAGGGACTGGGAGATGAGAAATATCCTAAGTAGTATTTGATTCCTATTGCTCTGCTGGGGAAAATTAATGTTCCAGTGCTCAAATAATCTCTAGTTGATTTTCCAATACTGATATTTATTTTTAGTTCAAATAAAAAACATAAGGTTTTTTTTTAGTATCATATTGCAAACAAACACACGTACAACTCTAATAGTCTTGCTCATAGGGCAAGCCTGAAAACAATGTTGCTGGGATCAGCATAGCTGGAGAAGTATTTTGTATTTTCGCAAAAGCTCATACAACTGCTAAGATGGCCTCCTCCAAAATTTTTTCTTAATGGTTCAGTATTAGTATTCTCTAGACATCTGCTGCATTTACCTCTTTTCAGAATAAGAAATGCACTACATTTCTAAGGGTATGACTTGGTATCTTAAATCTTCTAAAACAAAAGGTTTTTCACCTGGTAACAAATTTTCTTCCAAGGATAATTTTAAATAGCTCATGCCTGGTGTAGACATACTGCTGTGGAATTGCTAGATGGATATTTCACAGAAGAATTCCACAATGAATTAGTGTTACATAGTATAGAATCATTTAGGTTGGAAAAGACTCTTAAGATGATCGAGTCCAGCTGTTAACTTAACACTGCCAAGTTGCCAAGTCCATCACTAAATCATGTCCCTAAGCACCATGTCTACGTGTCTTTTAAATACCTCCAGGGATGGCGACTTAACCACTTCCCTGGGCAGCCTGTTCCAGTGCTTGACAACCCTTTTGGTGAAGAAATTTTTCCTAACATCCAACCTAAACCTCCCCTGCCGCAACTTGAGGCCATTTCCTCTTGTCCTGACACTTGTTACTTGGGAGAAGAGACTGACACCCACCTTGCTACAACCTCCTTCCAGGTAGTTGTAGAGAGAGATAAGGTCTCCCCTCAGCCTCCTTTTCTCCAGACTAAACAACCCCAGTTCCCTCAGCCACTCCTCATAAGACTTGTTCTCGAGACTCTTCAGCAGCTTCATTGCCCTTCTCTGAACACACTCCAGCACCTCAATGTCTTTCTTGTAGTAAGGGGCCCAAAACTGAACACAGTATTCGAGGTGCAGCCTCACCAGTGCTGAGTACAGAGGGACAATCACTTCCGTAGTCCTGCTGGCCACATTACTTCTGATACAAGCCAGGATGCTGTTGGCCTTCTTGGCCACCTGGGCACACTGCTGAGTCATATTCAGCCAGCTGTTAACCAGCACTTTCAGGTCCTTTTCCAACCTGCAGCTTTCCAGCCACTCTTCCCCAAGCCTGTGGCATTGCATGGGGTTGTTGTGACCCAAGTGCAGAACCTGGCACTTGGCCTTGCTGATTCTTATACAATTGGCATTGGCCCTTTGATCCAGCCTGTCCAGATCCCTCTGTAGAGCCTTCCTATCCTCAAGCAGATCAACACTCCCACCCCATTTAGTGTCATCTGCAAACTCGCTGAGGGAGAACTTGATCCCCTCATTCAATGATAATCTTGAGCCCTGGGAACACCACTTGCGACGGGACACCAACTGGATTTAACTCCATTCACCACAACTCTTTGGATCTGGCCATCCAGCAGGTTTTTACCCAGTGAAGTGTATGCCTGTCCAAGCCACGAGCAGCCAATTTCTCCAGAATATTGCTGGAAATGGTGTCAAAGGCTTTACTAATTCCGGGTAAACAACATCCATAGCCTTTCCCACATCCACTAAGCAGATGTGGGTGGAGAAGGAAGGAAGGAGGTGCTGTGGAAGAAGATAAGGTTAGTCAAGCAGGACCTGCCTTTCATAAACCCATGCAGACTGGGCCTGATCACCTGGTTGTCTTGTACATGACACATGATGGTACTCAAGACGATCTGCTCCGTAACCTTCCTTGGCAGTAAGGTCAGACTGACAGGCCTATAGTTCCCCAGATCCTCCTTCCTTCACATTTGCTAAACTCCAGTCAACTGGGATCTCCCCAGTTAGCCAGGACTGCTGATAAATGATGGAAAGTGGCTTGGGGGGGCACTTACACCAGCTCCCTCAATACCCTTTGGTGGGCCCCATAGACTTGTGTGTGTCTAAGTGGTGTAGCAGGTCGCTAATCATTTTCCCTTGGACTATGGGGGCTTCATTCTGCTCCCTGTCCCTGTCTTCCAGCCCAGGAAGCTGGGTACCCAGAGAACAACTGGTCTTACCATTGAAGACTGAGGCAAAGAAGGCATTAAGTTCTTCAGCCTTTTCCTCATCCTTTGTCACTATGTTTCCCCCTGCATCTAATAAAGGGTGGAGATTCTCTTTAGCCCTCCTTTTGTTGCTAATGTATTTACAGAAACATTTTTTATCATCTTTTACCACAGTAGCCAAATTAGGTTCTAGTTGGGCTTTGGCCTTTATAATTTTCTCCCTGTATAACCTCATAGCATCTTTGTAGTCCTTCTGAGTTGCCTGCCCCATCTTCAAAAGATCATAAACTCTTTTTCCTGAGTTCCAGCCAAAGCTCTCTGCTCAGCCAAATCAGTCTCCTTCCCTGCCGGCTCATCTTTCAGCATGTAGGGACGGCCTGCTCCTGCACATTTAAGATGTTCTTCTTGAAGAATGTCCTGCCTTCCTGAACTCCTTTGCCCTTCAGGAGTGCATATATGCTGTAGTACTGTCCTGCTGATGCTTTCAAAAACAATAAAATGCACATCCAAGGTGGGTCTTTATTTTATATTTTATATAACTGATATATAATACTTTTTGTAAAATTATTTTATGTTGGATAATACTATGGAACAAGCTATATAGACATAAATATGTATGCACATTCTGCTGCATTTCTACAACCAGATTAAGGAATCAGAATAAACTTGAAATCTCTTAATCTTTGGTGTTGGCACCAGCTTTACATTCTGTAAAATAAATCAGAATCTGGCAACTTGTCTAAAACATAAAAGTATAATTGAATAGTAATGTTAGTTATTTTTCTCTTGTAAATATGTTCACAGACATTATATGTAGTTATATATATATACACATATCTATCTATATGCAAAGAACTATATACACTTTTGTAACTGGACAACAGTGCTATAAAGTAACTTAATTTCTCATTTCTCATCTTCAACAGAAAAATAATGTGTTGTTGACTTTTCTGTCTTATTATGAAAGACATGATGGAAATATTGCAAAGTCAATTTGGCAAAGAAAAATGTCTAAAGAAGTAAATGCAATCCTAGGCTATATCATTCAAGCTATTTCCAGTAGGCAAATGGAAATGCAATTGAATTGTGATTGTGCAAGCTTCATTGGAATGTATATTCTTTTGAGCAAAACAGTAATGACATAAATTGCAAGGGAAATTACTATATTATCAACATTGGAAAACTTATCAAAGGAAAAAAAAATGAAAAAAAAATTGACTCATCTAGCCTATCCAAATGAATGTTCTCTCCAAAACCATGCAGGTAAATACCAAGAAAGCAGAAATTCCAAACAGTAGTATTGGTTAGTATTAATATTATTCTCAAACAGAATAAAAAGTAAATATGCTAGACTGAAAGTTAGAAAAAAGCATCCTAACCACTAGAGCAGTATGACCTCACCATATCAGTCTGACAAGAGGAGGAAAATGTGGAACTCTCTGCAATACTTAGTTTCATAAATGTAGGTACATTTATATAATGTGGTTTACTGTCATAATAGCTATCTATTCAGGAGGCCAATAAAATTCTATGCCCTATGTTCCAAATGTAAACCCACAAAAAAGTATATCAATTCTTGCCTGATACAGTCCATCAGCTACAGGTTCATAAAAATGTGTCTCTCAGAGGAGACATGATGCAGTTTGGAATGACATCTTTTTACTGCACTCTCGAGCAATGGGAGTTAATTTCACAGTATTTGAAAGAAATTAGAGAAACTTGGAGAAGAAGAAAAGAAATTGATCCAGGATAAAAATCTGTTAAAATCTGTTTGTGTGGTATAGAATTAACAGTATGTAGTATAAGAGATTCTCTAACGTTTCTCAAAATCAGCTATAACATTTGGTTCTGGTTAAGGTTTTGTACAAAATTATTCCTAAGTACTTTCTAAAATACATTGAGCAAATTATCATGCATTAATCTTCTCTCATCCTTTCATCAAACTATTGTTAAAAATGATATTTTTTCAGTTCAAATTTCTGGTTTATGTCCACTTTCCTATGTATTTTTACTACTGATGTCCTTAGATTTTCACGATTTTCAATCAAGTGTAGATAAAGTGTTATGTCCCAATAATTTTTATTTTTTAACTCTTGTGTATGAAGAGAGAATCTGTCTAGAAGGGTGAGATATTTCAGGGTGAACACTCCTACATTTTCACATGAAAATTAAACAGAATTAATAATCTATCACAACATTACTGTCTCTTCTATTTATCGGAAGATATAGAACTGACAAAGAAGAAAAATTAATATCAGAAACAGAAGAATACTCCTAAAGGTCGATATTAAATATCTGTTTTCATTCTGGATTTAGGAACTGACTAAATAGTTCAGCATATCCCAAGAAAACAGTAAGAAGATGAGCAAACACATTAACTTCTACAGAATTTGGAGAATTTTAAAGTTTCTAAATGGACTTTTCATGTTAACATTTTTTTTTAAAGCTTGAAAACTAAAGAAAGTATTGAAGTCTGGGTCAAACAAAACACTTTGTTCATCAGTGACAAACAATTGTTCATTATTAACACAGCATAGCAAGACACATTTACTAGTTACACAACAGATTTTTTTTACTACATGAACATATTGTACCCTGTGCTTCTGTGTTATATTGAACTACATGAATAGCAAAATATATCCAACTGCACAACAGGAACCAGTTAATAGGCAGATTTTACGCTGATGATACAAGGTTAATTGGTGAAATTTTATTGTTTTGCACCTCACTTTTTTCCAGAAACTGGAGTAAATTTTATGTTTCCATCCTCCCCCTCTTCCCATATAGCTGAATGTGGTATTTATCTGTAAAGCACTTGGTAGAAACACTGAAGAGAAGCAAGGCTGCTGCTGATTTAGATATCCTGCTATTTTATCTGATGTAGAAATACAGCTTTTGACAAGAACTATGCTCTCTGTACATTATACAGTAATCAAAAGGTAAGAGGTCTTATGTCTTAATAGTAGCTTCAGCTTTTGTAAACATCTCAGTGATTTTCTCAGTTAGGAATGGGATGTATCTCATGATCAGCTCTGACAATGAACAGGGAGATCACAATAAGATTTTTTCCTTGTACTGGAAAAGTGAATTATGTAGTTTTCTAGAACTAAAGCTAAAACAGCTGGGATTTCATTTTCTTATTCCCTGCTGCTTATCTTGTTACATTCTGCTTCTGCTCTTTCAGCTGCTATGCATATCTGGTTTTGTTAAATTTGTCAAAGGTGGTACTTTTGAGTGTGATCTACAGTGTGCTGAGAAAGAAATACTGTTGATTAAACCACCAATCATTTAGAATACAGTCAATGTGTTTACCTCCAAAGTAACCACAGTATGTGTTGCCATTTCCTTAGTTAAAAAAGTAGGGGACATAAAATACATTTATCACTACACAAGAAAGTTTAGGAGATGTAGCATGCAGAGTCAGAGGAAATACATCTTTATTAGTGCTACTGGGTAAAGAATACCTGCTCAGAGAATATTAGAAAAAGCTAAGGTGAATAGATGGAAGTAATTACCCTCCTCTAAACAATTGCCAGATGATCACAACATGAGTAGTACATCCAGTATTGGGCCCCTCAGTGAAAGATAGACATCCTTCTATGAAGAAAGGCTGAGAAAGTTGAGGATGTTCAGCTTGGAGAAGAGACGGCTCCAGGGAAACTTTATTGTGGCCTTTCAGCACTTAAAGGTGGCTCATATGAAGGACAGAGAAAGACATTTCACCAGGGCCTGTGGTGGCAGGCCAAGGAGTAACAGTTTTAAATTAAAAGAGGAAGAAATATTTTACTATGAGGGTGGTGAGACATTGGAACAGGTTGCCCAGAGAAGCTGTGGGTGTCCCACCATTGGGAATGTTCAACATCAATTTAGATGGGGCTGCTAGCAACCTGACCTAGAGGAAGACGTCTCTGCCCACAGGAGGGGACTAGAACTAAATGATCTTTGAAAGTTCTTTCCAATCTGAACCATTATATGATTCTGTGATAAAGGGAAGCAAGTTCAGCACAAGGCTTCAGTGATGTTTGGGGGCTGAAGCACTTGCCCTGTGAGGGAAGGCTGAAAGAGTTGAGCTTGTTCAGCCTGGAGCAGAGATGACTTCTGGGGGACCAAAGAGCAGCCCACTAGAAACTATGGGAAGGTTATCAAGAAGTTGGAGCCAGTATCTTCACAGTAAGGTGTGGCAGAAGGATGAGAGACAATAGACATAAATTGAAACAAGAGAGGTTAGACTGAGATAATGAGAAACTTCCTGATGAGGACAGTCAGGCAATGCAATAGGCTGTTCAGAGTGGCAGTACAGTCTCTCTGTTTCTGGAGATTTTTGAGATCTGAATCAAACCCTGAGCAATATGGTCTCATCTCATAGCTGACCTTAATTTGAATAGCAGATTAGACTAGAAGTCTTTTGATGTCTCTTCCAAAATGAATTGCCCTATGATCCCATGAACAAATATATTTTTGTCCAGGAGTAGAAGGCAATGTCATTTCTAATGGTCCATCTTTCCTTTTCCACAATCTTGGACTGATTCCCAAGTCCTGATGACTGAACAGGTTAATTTTACTTTACTGCATACAGTTTCATACTACTAGAGAAGTGAAATTCTTGTCTTCTATTTATTCTTTGAAGATATGAGGTAAATAAAAGACAGATTATCAAATGTTCTAAGGAAAAGAACTAAGATCTTAATCTATATTGAATAGTTGTGAAGCCAGTCCAAACAATGGAAGATAAATTAAATATTTCAGTAATCACATGTGTTAACAAGAAGACATACCTCAGTAGTCCCTCCTAACTGGATTTTTCCCATTCTAAATACTTCATACCTAAGCATACTTCATCAGTGAAGTCTGGCTGGAAAATGAAAAATATATTAATAGAGCTGACTATTAATCGTGATTGGCTGTAGTAAAAGTTCACTGACATCAAATAAAATAAATTGCTAATTGTGCTGAATCAACCACTTTTGGATGTGTACTTTACTGTGTTCTCAGCGTTTATAATTAATGACAAGAATATTCTCAAGGATATGTACTCAACTTGAATAAATATATGATCAATTCCATTACTATTAGATCAAGAAATAAAGAATGTATAGTCTAAAGAGTGTAGGCAACTTAGCTTAGGAAAAAAAAAATGGTGAGTTTCTTCAAATGCATGGAGTAGAAACAGAGTAGTTTAGAAAAGAACAAAATCCGTTGTTGTTGTTGTGTTTGTTTTTTTTTAAAGTTGATTCCCTGAATCTTCAAGATCAATGGGAAGCTGATGCCAATAACTAATTCAAAGAAGCAGATGCAAATAGAATATGTACTGTACTGTGTAATTTTGCTTAAGCTACTCTGGAAAATCATTATTTTTTTACTCTTCAGGTAATTTATCTCAGAATATTAATATTAACGTTATTACAATGTTATCACACTAAGAATTTTGAATATAAATAGTTTAATTGCATCTATTGAGGAACATAGCAGTAGGAAGAGTTTTCAGTCAGTTTAAATCTGAATATAACGATTTTCTGAATATCAAATAAATTCAGGTAGCTAAAAATGATTATAAATAACAACAACAAAACAAAACAAAAAGATTAAAAAAATATGTGATGGTCTCAGGAATAAACAAAACCACAAAGAAATAGAAGGTTTAGGAAACCAGTGCTGCCATTCAATTGACTGAACAGTCAAAATTAAACAAAGGCTCTTGTTATCATCATTAGAATCACTGGACTATAGAACTGGGTCAAATTATCTGAGGGTAAGATTTAATTGAAGGTCAAATATTAATTTAAAGAAATATATTTTTTATAGGCCTAAGTAAGTTTGGTCAAGCATACTTTCGTTTGTGGTCAAGCGTATTTATGTTTGTGGGATGAAAAGTAGAAGAAAAAAAAATATTCTAATTTATCTGACAATAGAAGAGAGAGGATTAGTGTTACCAGATCAAAAAGAGAGGTCAGCCAGAAGGATGTTAAAAACTCAGAATGTTTTCTGATTAGCAATGAAAGTGTCTCCAAACTTCTCCAATATACTGTTTGAAATTATCCTAAACAACTTCTGGTAAAAAATAGCTGAAGTAAACCAATTCTGAGATGAAATGTCTTGGCAAATTTGGAAAAGATGTACCTACTGTGTTTCTAGCATCTCTTGTGAAATACTGGAAACATCTGAGTCAGATGGGAACAGAGTAATACGGGCAATGCCCTTTCTGTGTCTCCTCACCTCTCATTTGTTTTTCTTCTCTCATGTAAAGTAAGACAGCTGTGAAACTGTCAGCTTCAGAGGGGCTGATCAGGCCAAGCCAGGAAAGCAGTCAGGTTTTTCACTGCTTTAGTAACACAGCTCGGATCTAGTTGGTTCAGAATACTTCTGTCTGAGCTCCAATTACACTTTGCACTGACATCGTACCCTAATCCTAAACAGACTAGCCAAGTTGTTAAACAAGTTGCACTTGAGATTTGCATAGCCTATCCCATGGCTCCTTCATGGAAAGATCACTCTGTGACAGTAGGGGTGAAATTCAAGTTGCATCTTAAAACACTAATGTCTAGGTGTTCACAGATATGTGTCTATATGGGAGCCAAGTGAGTCATTAAAGTCATTACACCACCAACACCGCCGATGGAGACAAAAAAGACCAGATGTAGGTGTCATCAACAGACACCTGCATGGAGTAGAATAATACTTTGGAAACTGAGTCTGCTGGCTTCCATTAAGCCCAATTCTGACAGTATCAGCGTGAACATAAACCAGCTAGATATCCTAGCAACAAAAGATGGAAAAAGATCCTGAGACCATAAGGTCTAGACCCGTCCTAGTTTAGGCAACTGTATCACATGATCCTATTCATAATCTGCACAGATTATCTGTGTCTTTTGACCCTTTCCCATATTGCTCCCATTCTTGTAGAACCATCAGTTTCACTTGTCTGTAGATACATTTTCACGGTACCTAGAGAAAAAAAAAACCTTTTTGTTTTCCTTAGACCTATGAGAAATGAATATTGAAAAGGACAAAGTCAGATATTCTGAATTCAAAATGAGGCTGATATTTTCTCGTTGAGTACAAATATTCTGCATTATCAAGAAAGGACTCTTTGAGCTTTAGAAAAAGTATAATGTGATGTGTAGTGTTTCTTCAAAAAGCTATGGCTATGCATCACATCTCAAGGGGAACATAAATATTACTGCCTGACACTAAGGGACCAGAGACAGGATATATAATTTTACTTTAATCAAATTGTCTGGATTTGTAAATTATAACTTCATTTTTATATTGAATTAGACAACCAAATATAATATTTTTTTTTTTTCAATATTAGTAATAACAACGAATGTTGACATAGTTGTTACTTTTTGAGTTTTTAAAGAAACATGCATTTTTCAGAGAGGGTATTATTTTCATAATACCTTTAGTAGTTATTTAATATGTGTAACATTGCTTCAAGCCTTTTGCCCTTTGCTTTTCTTTAACACTTTAAAATAAATACAAGTTGAAAATCACTCTGGATTTATATTAATTTCAACTGAAATTTTGCATGTTGAGAGGCACAAAATCCATTCTAACTTGACTGTGGCTCATTAACAAATTCCAAATGGTAATTCCTAGTTAGCTCATTTTATAGGATTTAATTATATTTTAATTAAATTAATCTGGAAAAAACCCTCTATTTAGCATCAGCTCTGAAGAAAACTTCCTTAAGTTCATAAAGCTGTAAAAAAAAAATAACAGCAAGTTAAATCCCATTATATGTAAATCATAACAGTTTATTTGTTTGAAAAGCTTCCTGGGTTTATAAATTTAAAGGAAGTATATAAATTTAAATTAACAATACAGAAACGGGATCATCACTTGAAGGCAATAACTGAATGGGCAAATAAACACCACAAATTCTGTTTTTGATAGGCACACAGAAGAGCAGATGTAGATATAGATAAATAATTAGACAATTTGAGTCCCTGAAATCTAGTCCTGTTTCTTTCATATGCTAAGTGCAGCTGGAGAAAGGTATAAGCTTTTTTCAGTGCACAGTTTGATTTTACTTCCTCACTTTGCTTTCTTGGCTTACTGCTTTATAGAAATACAGACAGTCATTAACAACATAAAGCATGCTTTATAAGAGGTTTTCTTGCAAAATAGACATTTCTAAAAGAATTACATATGGGAAAGTATACCTAATGGGATTTCTTCTTTATTATAAAATTATCCCGATCTTAGCATTTTGCAAACACATCATTATGATTATAGAACACAGAGAAAAATCAAGCGTAGCTATTATGATAGCAATCTTTACTAACATATGCTCCTTCAGACCAAAATTGATAGATTACCTCTCCATATAAGAAACACCATTATGGAAAGGTTTACTGAAGTAAATTATTAGACAGAAATTCTCCTCACTACCTGTTCAGTTTGGTAAAAAATATATTCTGTAGAGGTAGCTGCTCACAGAGACTCCGTAACCTTGGAGCTCCTGTTAAACGTAACATTTCAGGTTTGGCAGTAGCAGAACCTTCTGGAGGTCAGTAGAGGTATCACGATGCCAACTCTTCCTTAACCTGTTCTTTGTCTTAAAGATTTATGTTATACCCATGCAATTCTAGGACACTACAGCTACTGTGATCAATCCTGTAGAAAACAGTATCAGGCATATTGCCACTCAAATATGTCTATCAGTCTCTCCTGTCTTTACTGTTATATACAGTTTTCTACCTCCTTTGTACCTTTGTCTTCTGTCCCTAGCACTGCTGGGATATCCAGTCCTTGATGAGGTGAGACAAAATGAAATGCTTTCCTTCTCTCCTTGTCTCCTCAACCTGAACCACTGTAGTGGCAAGAAGGATCACACCAGTGTAGTGAAATACAGGGGACTGTACAATAATGCTATGGGAGTGCCCACATTTTGCCAGGAATCACACCTAACTACTTAACAGCATGCCAACAGGAATACTGCTTCTTGACATAGCTGACTGGATGTTGGAAGGAGCAAGTTAATGCCAGATATAAGCATGCATTCAGCAGGTAGGAGGTATTCCCTGCAACAATGCAGTTAACCTTTTTACGTTCCAATGTTTTCCTCTCAAGGGTGATATTCTTGTCCAGGCTTTTTCAACAAAATGCAATCTGGTAAAGTCTGATTATATGTGGCTTTTCATAGTCTGAATTCACATTAGCATAATGCCTAGGCAAACACAATGCTCCTTGGAAATGAGAGATTTTGGTACCACTCACCTTCTGAGGGTAGCCAGAAACAGGTATGAATTTTACAGAAGCCTAGAAACCCTTATGCTCACTTAAGTCTTGTCTGTCAGATTTATCTGGCTGCCATGAAGTAGCTGTGTAGCTCAATAATAAGTTTCTGAATCAACTGAATCAAATACATTGTGGAGAGGATCTAGTCTGCCGTACCTGTAGAGGAGCTGTGCATTGCAAATAATCAATCATGTTTTTTATTAGGGGCACTCTCAGGTCTGCTCATGGAGGTACAGTACAGATATCCTCGCAGTTCCTGATTCATGCTCAGAATGCAACTCATTAAATAGGGAGATAAGTCATAAAGACAGTCATCTGAGACCTGCAAGGGATGTACTGTTGCAGCTACTGCACTCTCTCCAGAACAGTAGCTGATCCTTCTCCTGCAGCATTTACAGCAGAGAGAAAGGACAGTATAATGATCATGAGCCTTACCAGTTTCTTTAGAGGACTCCAGTTCCCCCATCTGTCATAGACTTTTTGTTTGGCCAGCAGCAAATCACTTTATATGTTTTGGCCTCAGTTTTCCAGCTAACAATTTGTGTGTAATAAAATCTGATCAACAACCAACCAGTATTGTTTTAATGCATGTATTAAAATTTTGAGGAACTCCAATGTTGTGATGATGGAAGACTATAAAGTATTCAAAGTAGTTGCTTTGTTTTATCACAATCTATCTGTGTTGTCATTCTATCCCAGCACCGACTGTGGAAGCCAAGCTCTCAGACGACATTATTTTGGTTTGATCAAGTCTCAAGCATTTACAAAAAGGCATTTGGGATGAGTGTGGTAATAATGCACTTGTAATCTAGGGACTATCACTTTCTTTCTTGCTGTGTTTGTAATTAGACAAAAGATTTAATATTTTAAACCTGAAAAAGACTTAAAATCCTATGTCATAGACAGCGCAAGTTTTATTGTGGCTTAAAGAATTTAGGAATTCTTTCAGTGGTATTCCCAATGTCAACACTTCAAAGCTTATTAGCTTCACATTCACATCTTTTTTTTCTCTTGTACAAAGTCTTTTATCTTGGTTTTTCTTAGCTTTGATTATTCAATAGAGCAGAAACTGAATCCTTGTAATGAAACCTGAAATTGTGAGTAAGAGGCAGGAAATCAAACTTGACATCATTATATGAGGTACGTAAGAAGTGAAAGCTAATTTTATGCAGAGGGGCAATTCCAGACCAGCTAACTCAAACCAGCATTTTAGTACAGTAGGTATGTGTCATTCAGTGCAATACATGGGATTACTCTTATCCACCCAGAGCTCATCTGACTTGCTGTCATAATTGCTACATGAGTACCTTTACCACATGGCAGTTCATACCTTATGGCAAGGAGAGCTTAGATCAGAATCGCTGGAACCTGTGCTCCTTTAACTCATTTTATCTCCTCTCAAAAGGAGTTTATCAAGCCGTATGCCTTAACTGCTTACTTCTCTAAGGCTATACAGAACTTTTTTCATTTCTAAGAGATGCTGAGGATGATGATTATTAATAATGAATATGTCATTGTGCATATCGTAGTATAGGTTTTTTTTTTTTAACAGATGGTTACATACATGGTATCTATTAGTCTCGTAATAATTTTTTTAACAACCTTGAGCAATTAACTATGCTCTGTGTGTAGAACACTGCTACACTTTCAATATGAAAATGTAACTTATGGATTGCTGTGATTACTCTCCATCTAGCTCTAACACAAAGTCATCCCTGGTTTTATTCTTTTTTAGCATCGTAAAGGATATAACCTGAAAGACTTGCTTCCTACCATCATTGTGGAAGAAATAATTTTATCAGACTACTAAATTTTTTTATCAAAGCCAATTAACTCCTTTTTATTCAACTTTCAGGACCCTTGGTACTGGTTTTAGATGTGAAAGACCTTTGTGGTTTTTTATTTTATCCATAGCTCTCTTTTTCACCAGGTGTAATTATTACCTTTTTTATCTGAAATTTTAAATATGATGATTGTAACTTCACAGATCATTATTGGATGGACAGAGTGCCTATTCAGTAACAGTCTGAACAGAGAATATATTTCTACATGAGCAGTATCAGTTAACAATGTTGGTTGATGTGACCCACACATGACATGGAACTTCTGCAAACTTCATAAGAACGAGCAGCTGCATACTGCAGAGCAATAAACAAATGCCAAGCAAATGAGTAAGTCCCTGAACATTTTCACAGATCTTTGCGTTTTTTGTGTTTGAAGATCTCAAAGAGAATGCTCCTTTTACTGTGAGCTTGTGGTGGGGCTTAAAAAAGACAGTTACATTGTCTACTTTGCTCATCCAGCTACTGACTGCTTATAGAAGTCGTATACTTTAAAATCTTGCTTTCTTATTCAGCTTTGTTACCAGATGCCTTATATTGGATTATTTATTCCGTTGTCAACAGCCAACTGAGTAGCAATCTCATCTGTTTTGTGACTAATTCGTATGCCAAGTACAGAAATACTGCCTAAATACACACAGAACTTGAGAAACTCTTCACTCTGTACCATGACTTTGAGAAATTCCTTGCAAAAACACAGGCTGAGAACTGACTGGCTGGGGAGCAGCTTTGCAGAAAAGGCCTAGGGGGTCCTGACTGACAGCAAGCTGGGAATGAGCCAGTAGGCAGTGTGCCTGCATGTGTCCTTCATCTGGCAGCACAGAAGGTCAGTCCTGGGCTGTATTAATAGGAGCACAGCCAGTAGGTCAAGGGAAGTGATTATTGCCTCTAGGCAACATCTGTTAGACTACATGTAGAGTTTTGCACTCCCCTCCCTGCCCTAGTGCAAGAAAGACATTGGTAAACTGGAGCAAGTTCAGTGTAGGGTTACCAGGACAGGACTATCAAGGGCCAGAGAATATTCGTCTGTGAAGAGGAGTTGAAGGAACTGGGCTTTTTCAGCTGGAAGAAGAGCCCAACAACCACCCCTATCTATAGGGAAGGCATCAAGGAGACTGGAGTAGGCCCTTCACAGTGGTGCACAGGGAAGGGATGAGAAACAACAGGCATGAAACAAGGTATATTCAGTCTGATAGAAGGGGAAACTTTTCCCCATGCGGACAGTCAGGCAGTGAAACAGGTTGCCCAGAGGATTTATGCCATCTCTTTCCATCCTTCAGGGTTTTCAAGACCCAGCTGCATAGCCTTGAGAAACCAACCTATCTGACCTCATAGCTGATCCTGCTTTGAGCAAGCAGTTAGCCTAGTGACATCTTCATGTCCCTCCTGAATTACCCAGTGATTCTAATCTGGAGTAACAACTCCATTAATTGAAAGCAGAGAAAGTAGCTAATGCAGGCTGAACTATTTCAGTAAAAAGTAACTTGTCACAGATTCTGGAAGTAGAGCGCTGACTGCATGTGGCAGGTACACCTGCCCTAAGCTAGGAAGCTTCCAGAACCATGTGGCTGTTGTAAAGTGGAGTCTTCAGGCAATGAGAACTGACGTGATCATATACGACCACAGCTCAGATATGACCAGGGTATAAATGGAGCTGCCACTGGAGGGTGAGCTCGAGCCAGTTCTCCTTGGAGCAGTGGGTCTGCAGCTGGAGACTCTCCCCTTAGGCTGGGACACTGTCTAAGGAAACTCCTCAAGGTTTCGAGCCCTCCCTTTGTTAGGTGAGTGATTGCACATTTTAGATCATCAGAATTCCTGAGTGCAATACTAAGCCCTGAATGACATTTTGAACTTGTGTATTGTCAATGATATCGGAGTCTTAAAGTAATTTTGGTTAAAAGTAGAGCTAAGTTTGAATTTGTTATCAGTTTATTACAAATAAATCCCACTGGAGTTCATCACCTCAGCTATTTTTTTTTTGTGAGTTTCCATGACACTGGGTGACAATAACCAACTTTCATCTTCTTCAGTCTGCTTGCACCTGTGCAAAGAACATATCATTACTGTCTCTGCATTCAGGCTAAATTAGTTCAGTCTTGTGAACAATGGAAATCCAACTGTCATCTCCCTCAATATTCTGCCACACTTTAGAAGTTATTGCAGCTATACCAAGCAGTCTCTTTACAATAAATAAGGGTAGGGAAATTCAGGTAGTACATTTAGGGTGTTCCTGCTGATTGTAATACTTTCAAGAGTTGCTGGATACTTGCCCAGTGTTTCTATTCTAATACCACGTCACCGAGTAGACCTTGGAATCAAACTACTGACATCAATTAATATGACTGAAGTTCAAACTAGTCTTCTAGATAGGTCCATCGGACTTTTGGTGAGCAATTTTGTATCATTACTTAGAAAAAAATTATTTACGTTAAAGGGAAAAACAAAAAAGAGAAAGTCTATAATATATTGTACCTTTGTAAGAAAATAGCCTTGTTACTATGCATGCAGAAAGCTAGTAAAATGGACTGTATGTTAAACATTAAAAAGTAAGTAAAAAACATAACCCTGTATTCCATTCTCCAGCAGTTTGGCTATTAATTCAAAATGGAAAAATAAATTTAAACTCTTAAGATCAAGAATACTGTTAATTTTTCTTTAATATGCCTCCTTTCTTCAGTATCTGGGGAACAAAAGATTGATTTTTTGTTATTACATTGCCAGATTTTGTCCTTTGAAAAACTTTGTATACAGACAGACAAAAACTACTTAAAACACCATACATGCATAAACTCAGCATGAGTACTTTGAGATAATGGGCTAAATAGTACATAAAGATGCAGAAAATATTATTGTCTGCAGACAAAACTTTTTCCAGTTGGAGGTCAGCCACATAAAGAAGTATTTATTCAAAAGAGAACTCATAATGCTCCCTATCATCCAAGTCCATGAATCAGAATGTGATTTATTGTTTGACTGCTTACTTTCTTCTAATAAATTAGATTAAATAAACAAAATTATACCAAGTTTAAACTGATTAGACTTTGAGAAAGCATATGGATTTAGGCATGGGTCCCCTCCAATTGTTTACATGCATATGTGTGAATACATTTAATTAAATCAGAGAAGGAAAGTGGTGGTTTTCATCTCCACTGATTTTATCACTAGTTAAATTTACTGGTTTCACTGCATTTAAAAAAGCAGAGACATGGACAGACACCTTCAAGAGCAGAATGATCCAGCACACATTCTTTACATCCCAGCAAAGTGTTCTAAAGCCCAAGAGGTAAAGTAAACGGAGCTTTTCATCACTCTTATTTGAAATGGGCTGATATACAACTGAGAGTGTAAGACTGAGAGAAACATAAAACAAGGGAGAATGTGTCTCAGCATAAAAGAGACAAATTTATTTTGTGTTGAAGTGCTATCTGATAAAATACATCTACTTGCAGTCTTGCATGCAGATGTAGACGTTACTTCTCTCCTCTTCTCCTTCATCTGTGTTATTGCTATAAAATAGGTACCAAATTGTGTACGAGGGATTCAGGACACACATTTTCTTTCATACCTCTAGACTTAGAGTTCCAGTTCTGAAGCTAGTACGATTCCAGGCTGCATGCTACTGTGAGGACCTCACTTGGGATTGTGAATTTCACTGTCACGACCAAGCACAGACACCCTTCTGGGCTCCTTGGCTTTGTTTTTGATCAGATTATGCAGTCTGTTCTCATCTGAAAAATATTTGTGCTCAGTGAATGTATGGATACTAGAAGTGAACTGTGGCAAATCTGTCTACTGCTGGTACTTCCTGCTCAAAAATACTGTCCAGCCTGGAATGGTCAGCAGTAGTTCAAGAAGTAAGCAGTACTCTAAAAAGTATAAATTTGACATGAAGTGTCCCACAAGAAATATCTGGATTTTTAGGTTTTGCTGGTAAATACTTACCTCATAAACCTGATGTATTTCTAAGATCTAGCAACCTCCCTAACTTAATAAATTCATAAACAGACTTACACAGCTAACTGTCATAGCAGTGGATTTAGTGATCAAGTAGAAATCTACTAGCCCTGTCTTCCTAAAAGTCGGATGGCGGGGAATAACAGACAATTTGGTTAATCCTGCTATTGAGAATTTTTTTTTTTGTTTCTTGTTTGCTGAAACCAGATCATTTGTATCTAATTTTCATCTTTTAAAAGTACTTTACATATTTGATCATTTTCCCAGTGGTTTCCAATTGTATATATACATTTTGTATTTGACATAAATGAGTACTTCAGCTCTAGTAGCTGTATTTTCTTATTATTTTTAATATCTTTCTTTGAAGATGTGTGTGACTAGAGAAAAGATGTAGAGATCAGAACTGACAGAAAATTGATCTGTATATAGATATAGGTAACATATATTTAGACTTTATAATCCATATAAATCTATTAAACATTACAAATATAAGGAGGTATATACATTCTATATACATGCAACTATACATGTTTATGTTTCAAGATGTAGAAAAACTACTTAGAAGTGTACTACATTTTTTAAAATGCAGGACAATAAAATATAAGTTGCCTTTTGAAGGTTTTAAAATTAAGAGAGAGGAAAGAATATTAAGCACAGCACTCCACCTCAGTTTTTTTTGGCTGATGCAATATGCTGAATGCTGAAATCCTGAATGCTGATATATATCTTCCCTCTCACCCTAAAAAAGCAACTGCTTGTAATAACTCCCAGATAGACAAAGACATTTAAGTGCCTCAGTTAGATAACATTCTCTCTTCTTCATAAGATGCTAGATAAATAAGAGATGTCTGTTCTTCACTAACATACCTGTCGTGGATTATTACTTCCAGTTCATTCAATACTGTACTCACTAGTTATTGAATAGGATAAGTCTTTGTTTCCACATGTACAATTCCATCATTAAATAATCAGTCCTTCTAAACTGTTCCAATTTTAGTAGTCATTCTCAGCCCCGAAAATACATTTTTTCAAATCATCCTTCCTTCAGTAGTTAAAATAGGTTAGGTACAACTAGTTACGTATGCTTATCATATCACATCTACTATGTAATTTATGTTCATGTTGTCCATGACAATGGACTAATGCTGAATACTGTCTGGTGAAATCTTAAGTATTTATGGATATTTATTTATCAATGAATAGTAAGTGCCTGGAAATGATAATGGCTGAATAATTTCTTGACTGTCTGAAAATACTTTGATTCTTTAAGCACAACAGTTAGAAGATGTTTAACCTCCAGAAACAGCTTGAACCAGATTGTTCAGCCCTGCAAAGGACTGAAAATCCCTTCTTCAGCAAATGTTGGCTATTCTGTAAGAAACACCTTGATCCAATTGCGTTTGAAACTCATTGGGCTACTACCAATGTGTAGGATGCATGCAATTAGTCGAATTTTTAGTCAATGCACACATCAGAATATGGAGAGCAATTAGGAATATCAGAAACAATAATAACTACAGTCTGTAATGCCCAAACATCAATCACAGTAGTGTATTAATGTGTGTCATTTTAAGGAGCCAAATTTATGTAATCAGATCTCCCTGTTCTGTAGCAGTGGGTGTGAGTTAAAATTACACTAACAGCCTAGGAAGCCTAGCCTCTTCGTTGATCTAAACTAAATTAAGGTACAGTTCCTTGTTCAATAACTGTACCTCATTGTTGGGGAGATAGACCAAAAAAGCATGGACTTCTACACTCTTCTTCAAGCTCTGACTACCTGATCTCCAGGAAGTAACTTACTGTATCAAAAAAAAGACAAATATTTCTTCAGGAAAGTTGTAATCTGAACTCCTTTTGACAAAAAAATAAAAAATAATAAAAAAAAAGAAAATCCAGCCATTGCTGTTTGTTTCAATCTAGCTCAGGATCACCCAGTTGTGTAAATGTACTACAGTAATGAATGGTGACATTGAAGAGTGCTAACTGCAACAGAAAGAACTAACTAAAGCTGTGTTAAAAATATATGTTTTACAGATAATAGTGCTCTGGTGGGAAAATAGGTTATTCACTAGAATGGAATAGAGAGATATTATTTGAGAAAGATCAATGAACTCAACCAATTCAGTTCAGTTCATCTTTGAAATCAGTGTGTTTTAATTCTATAGCATGGGTAAGTAGATTTGGAGCTTTCTAGATCAGCCTCACTTGAATCACATTGCTAACTTCATCCTATAAAAAAAGGATGGAAACCTAGTTTTAGCAAATCAAGAACATGAGTAGATGCTGATATAGTATAGATCAGAAGTAGATTGATCACTGTTCAAAATATGTAACTGAATCCCATTCTCCAATCATGTGAAACTTTGATAGCGTCAAGTATGTTATCAACAGACACAAAAGGTGCCAAAATGAGCAAGCAGATGAAAGAGATGACATAGATGAATGCCAGAAACGAAAGCCAGCAAATGAGCTGTGGGAACAGATGGAGTGTGAACCACCGCTGTTATAAGGACTTACATTCCTAAGAAAACATGAATAGAAACAAAACCAACGAATTTCGGGAAAAAATTTTACAGCCTGTAAAAAAGTACAAAAAAGAACAAAGGAAGATAACACAAGAAAAACACTGCTAGGAAGAAGAAAGTGTTGGGCACGTGCATAACAGCTAGTAGAGCATAATATATAGCAAGGATCTAAAAAACATTTTTTTTTGTTGCTAATGGTTGAGCAGGCCTCTGAAGTGCTTTTAGCAACCTGAACAAGTTGCAGTTATCTCTGTGCCAGCCAGTAGTAACACAGGAATATGTAGCTATGTAGTGTAATAATTAATATGGAAGGTTTATGCCTAGGCTAGATGTAATCAATCTCATCACTAAAAGAAGAGATTGAGAAAAAATAATGCTGATAGAACTCTTGTTTTTTCTTAGTTGTTGTTGATGTTAAATTTCCCAAATCTTACACTCTAACTTTTCAATCATCTTTCTCTGTTTGACTTTTTCACCTTTAATAGGTTGATCAGGGCAGAGGTTGTATTTCTTCTGTGTTGTACAGTATACAATGCAAATGGATTCTGACCTGATGGGAATCTGTGAATTCTACACTGCTACAACTAAAGAATAATATGAAATTCCATGATAAATCACATATGGTGAATAACAACCACCAGCTACCAGAAACGATGAGCAGAAAATTAGTCACTGAATTACTAATACGTTGCAATAAATCCAGAAATGGTTTACTCGTAGTTTGCTTGCTAAGTATTTAATACAGGATCTTGTAAAGCATGTGGTAAACCATGGACTATATTAAAATATGGTTGGGCCCTAAACAATAGTCACTTTCTAAGGGTAAGAATTCCAAATATATAACACAAGTAACCAAGGAATCACAGTAAATGTATGCTGAGTTAGTGGTGGGACTCCAAAGCGGCTCTGACAGGGCTTGTAATGGGACAGATATCAGGTCTGCTGACACCATTCGAAACAGGCTCTCCTAGATTTACAAAACAGACTTTCCTAGATTTACAAAACAGTGCCAGGGAAGTCCTCCAGTATGTTTTCCTACAACTTATAATTTCTCTGAAAGTACTAATACACTACAGTAAAGGCTTATATGGTCCTTGGATACCATAACAATTGGATCTTCAGAAGTACTTAAGACAGAAGGATGAGACAGATGGATCATTAAACCTCTAGTGATTTTTTTTTTCCTGGATTATAAAAAATTCTTATTTAGCTTTTACTGCTATGTCTGATATTCCCTTCCTTACATAACTTTGTATATTCTTTGATGTAGTTTTTGTTTTGTTTTGGTCTGGTTTAGTTTTAGACTTTATGCTAAAGGAATGACAATTTCATATAAGTTTTCAGATAAAATTACAACAAATATGTATAAAATCCAGTAATATAACATGGAATAATATTAAATATTCATTCATATTACAAACGTGTTTTCAATACCATTGCCCTCTCTGTCATGATGTTGTGTTAAAGACTATATCTTTAGTTTGTTAACATTGATGGACTCCTTTTTATTGTAACTTGCTATTTTCCAAAGTTTCCCTCTCCTCTTCATTAATTTTGTTATATATTTTGTCCCATCTTCAGGATTGGGATTTCAGAAGCAATAGTAGTACATTACATTTTTCTAAATGTAATTAATTATTACTTTGGTATCTCCAGATCACTTGCAGTGTGAATCTCTTTTATTTTGTATAGCGGATTTACATGTGTACTGTTGTGTTTCACGTGTTATGATTCAGTTCTCATTAACAAATCTAATCAAAGTTGACTTTTTACCCTATCATCTGAATCAATAATAAAATATATAAAATATAAATATATATAATATATAAAATAATCTACATTCCAAAACACTAACTCCAGAGAATAACATTTCTTTTCCAGTCTTAGAAACTGCACAGGAATTATTATTCTGGTATGGGGCAGTTTTTATTTCTCACTGATATTTTTCTCTGATTCACATTCATTTACTTGGTTAATGGGTAACAATATCAGATGCCTTGCTACTTTCAAAATATGTCTATAGCAAAAACTACAAACTACAAAGAAATTCATCATTCCAGTCTTCGCTCTGAAAGTTCTTGGCGTTAAATATTACTCATGTGACAGTGTTCACAAAGGACTAACTTCTAAGACAATTATAATAATAGGTCCAAATCATTAATTTCCTGTAAAAATTTGAGTAGGAGTCTATATTTTCTGAAAAATCTTGCTTTTTTCTTTGTTAAACTTTTAGAATTAGATGAATTACTCACATTGCTTGCATACTTTGTTTTCTCTACATGTAATTCCCTAGGGAGTTTTTGGGTAAATTCCACAAATGAGAATTGCAGAAATAAGCTCATCATCAAGGAATGAGGTCAAAATGAGTATTATCAGTAGGACAAGATAATGAAAATGTATGCAACCAAAGATAATATATGTTACATTGAAAAGACAAAGGGATCAATACCAAGGAGTATTTTAAATAGTACAGATTGTATTAAATGGAAAGAGATCCCAAAACATGTTACAGTGATGATTACGTTTTAATAAAAACTTGGAGAAATCAGCTTCAGAGCTGTTGAAACAAGGGACTGAAACTGGAGCTGTTTCATGGAACCTGATAATGATTTAAAAAAAAACCCAGATCAGTACAGTAGTGGATATTTGGGAATAAATATAAGTCATTGTTGACTGGCCTGGACACAGTCAAAAACATGATGGAGACAGAATCATTTAAAAAAAAAAAAAAAAGAAGGCGGCCTAGGCTATATTTTATATTATGAAGTTGAATATCATTTGGAGAGAGAGGAAATGTTTTAGTTACCACAGAAGGCAGGTGCAAACATGAATTGTAGCTATTACTATCCATGGTTGTGAAATTTCCCATACAGATGCTAAAAATACCAAGGAGACAGAAGCTGATAAACCAAAGAACAATGAAACTAATTTTATGAAGGAGAATCAAGAAATAATCACATCTTCTTAATCACCTCTCAAGGATAGTTACGAAGATGGTGAAAAGGCAGAGCAGGTGACACCATCAAAAGTGAAAAACAAGAATAAAAAAGCATAATAGCATAATAAAGATGGTAATGTTTAAATAAGTCTCAGGACATCCTACACAAAAGGCTACCATCTTCACAGAGGAAAATGACTCTTTGGGAAAATGAGAAAAGGCCTACATTATTTGGTTGACACAAAAGTCTTTCAGCTGACAGTAGCTTTTAACAGAAAGTAACTGATGTTTTATATCTTTGTATTCAATAATCTGATATGCATTATTGAAATTACATATAGTAAAGGAGAAAAAAAACCCCTAAAATATAGTCCTGTTGCATTTCATTAAACGGAAAACATTAAAATGATATTCAGGAGATTTTTATGGTAAGAAAAATTGTAGTTAAATATAAAAAGATATTCCCATCCATTACTTTTAAGAAACACAGCATTTGCTCTCAATTTTCATTGCAGATCTGGAATGGAAAGTAATTAATGTACCGTAGCTAGCTTAACTTTTTCCCTTATCCGATTCCATAAGATAAAATACTTTCTGATTTTCTGAATCAAAAATCTTCTTCCTTCTTTATCACACCTAAGTATGAAGACCCCCTGAGAAATTAAAAAAGACAGCAGGAGTCCAAGTCCTTCTGAAATGATTCACTCTCTAAAAAATGAACATTTGGTATGTTGACCCTGACTGGATGCCACGTGCCCACCAAACCATTCTATCACTTCCCCTCCTCAACTGGACAGGTGGAGAAAAACCAGTTACCATCACGGGCAAAACAGACTTGACTTGGGGAAATTAATTTAATTTATTACCAATCAAATCAACGTAGGGTGATGAGAAATCAAACTAATTCTTAAAACACTTTCCCCTCACCCCTCCCTTCTTCCTGGGCTCAACTGCACTCTCAAATTCCCACAAGCGATGCAGGAGGACAGGGAACATGGTCAGTTCATCACAAGTTATTTCTGCCACTCTTTGCTCCTCTTGGGGAGGACTCCTCCACTCTTACCCTGCTCCAGCTTGGCATTCCTCCCATGGGAGGCAGTCCTGCACAAACTGCTCCAGCGTGGGTCCTTCCCACAGACTTCAGTTCTTCCATGGCTTCACAGCCTCCTTTGGGTATCTGGCTGCTCCAGCATGGGATCCTCCATGGGCTGAAGGTGAATCCCTGCTCTGGCACCTGGAGCACCTCCTCCTCCTTGAAAAAGAGAAAAAAAAACCACCTTCACTGACCTTGGTGTATGCATAGTTGTTTCACATATCCTTACTCCTCTCTCCACAGCAGGTTTTTCCCTGCTTCTTAACTTTGTTATCCTAGATGACCTTTGAAGGTCCCTTCCAACCCTAATCATTCTATGATTCTATGATTCTGTGATATAGAGGTGCTACCACCATCGCTGATGGGCTCGGCCTTGGCCAGCCACGGGTCCATCTAGGAGCCAGATGCCATTGGCTCTGTCGGACAAGGGGGAAATTTCTGGCAGTAGGAAAGAGAATTTGTCATTCTGTGATATTCTTTGTGTTCATTTGCATTCTAGAGTTTCAGGCAAAAAGAAAAAATCAGCAGTTGTGAAATCTTTACAGTACAGTAGACAGAACTGGGTTTTCAGACTCTTTTTGTCCCTAAGTGCCTCAGGGTGAGGGGAGAAGGCACTTTCCTAAATTAGATTTAATTGTTTTCCTATAAAAGCAGCAAGATATTTGAACATGCTTTAGTGCTGTTACTTCTCGGCACTGTTAGGATTTAAAATGAAATAAACATTTCCACCTTACTCAAGCTTTGTGTCTAGTTCCAGTTTATGGTCAAAATAATGTTTTCATATTTGGGAAAGACACACAGATGATTAAACAGGTTCTGATTTCAGCTGCAGGAATACAAATCCAGAATCTTTCTACTAGCTCCAGCATGGTACTTGATTTACTTTTTGCCTTAAGGTTAGCTTGAAGCCCCATAGTGTGACCACATTGTTTGACACCATGCATATGTGATAGGTGTAGGAAAAATTCCAGCATACTTTTCTTTCCATGCATGATAAAGCTTTTCATTATATGTAATGTATGCAGTAAATAAGTTTTGCATAGATATTCTTGGACAGTGTGAATGAAAAACCACAGAAAACTTTAGAGTGATTACATATGCCTTTGCTAATGGGACCTGTCTGATAATATTATTACTATTGCTATGTATTGTTATTATTACTATTGCTATGTATTTTTATTATTACTAATTAAAACTGTCGTAGTTCAGCCCGGATCGGGACCAGACTACGCAGTCTCTCTCTCACTCCCCCCACCCTCCGAGAGAACAGGGGGAGATAATAGAAGAAAAATGGCTCGAGGTTTGAGATAAGGATAGGGAGAAAATCCTTAAAGTTACCGTCACGGGCAAAAACAGACTCGACTTGGGGAAAACTATTCATTTATTACTAAAACTAGCAGGATAATGAGACAGAGAACAAGATAAAA
>JAAGAY010145323.1:0-54461 GCA_011801015.1 Ardeotis arabs | reverse complement strand
GGGGACAACCCGCTCCACCATGGTCATCACCACAGGCTGCAGGGGAATCTTGGCCAGGAGCCGCATTACTCCTCCCTCTCCTTCTGAACTGACCTTGGCGTCTGCAGCTGTTTCTCTCACAAGAAAAGTTCGTTCTTCACAACAGGCTGGCAGACGCCTCTCAGGATCTTTTCACATCATCCATCTCATCTCCTCTCCACTTCTTGCAGCCGGGCCGGGTGAGTTGGGCCCAGTCGGCCGCCTGGCGAGAGGCCAGAGGGTGAGGCCTGCAAGGCCCGTGAGGCCTGCACCTCCCCCTCTGGGCCTCTGCCCCCGCTCAGCTTCTTCACATCTTGTCTTCTCTTTTTTTTTTTTCTGTTTTCCCCTTCTTAAATACGTTATTGCAGAGGCGTTATCACGGGACATTCTGCTACCAATCGGCTCATCCTTGGCCAGCAGCAGGTCCGCCCTAGGCCCGGCCGAGTCCACTGAACAAAGGGGAGCGACTTCTAGCAGTTTCCTACAGAAGCTTCCACCTTAGGCTCCCCCTCACTAAACAAAACCACAACAAAAACCTAACTACTTGCTTAAGTAATTAATGCTTCCTCTTTTTTTTTCCTTTCTCCTTATTAATAAGAAAGTTTTAATAATTATGTAAAACTCCAGATCTGTATTTCAAAACTACATAAGATCCCACTTAATCACTTAAGTAAATAGCTAAGTCTTTGAAAGAGCTCCAAAATAGGAACAACTGAATGAAACATGTAGAAAGCATCATGCTGAAAAGGTTGGTGACCTCAGGCAGAAGAACAGATGAGGCCTTCTCTGAAACATATTTCAGTCTTATTCTCTGTCCTTCCATACCTCTGTTATTTATTTTCCCTACTAAGAACTAGAAATTTTGTTTTTTTTTTCTCTTCCACAGACATAACCTAGATGGAATGACTTTAAGGATCCCAGCTTTTAAACTCCAGTAATTTGAGTCAGTACAGAAACTGCATCACTATTGTATCAGTGAGCAGAATAAGTATTAAATTAAAAAGTTCTTCAGGTCAAATGAAAATGAAAACCTCTATCCAAATGACTATTAGTGGTACACACAAAATTACCAAGAAAGTATGTATGAATCAACAGATAGGGAGAACGATTTTTTTTTTATGTTTGTGTGTCATAATTACAGCAGAAATAATGCATCATTCTTGGATATTAGTTTACTTCAGCCTTATACGAAGGGACCCTAAAATATACCCTAAAATAGTTCTATTTTCCAGGTTCAGATTTTTTTTTTTTTTTTTTTAATTAAAGCCACCACTGTAGGTCCAATTTTTTTCCAGGATAGTACTATTTTCATGGTACAGACATGACACAGAGATTGATTTCACCTTACTTTACACAGCTAAAAATTGAACATCAAAATCTCTCCAGCTACCCTATATTCCCTTTGAAGTCAATGGAGAGAAATATATTATTCAAGAGTGATTCATCTTGTCTACCTTAAGTCACACTGTGAAAGTGTCCGTCTCTTTCCGTTGGCTATAAAAGGAGTTTTGCAGCTGACATAAAGTTAGGCATGTTGTACATTGTAGACTTCTGAAGTAAAAATATATCCTCTCCTCACATTTTGTTTCCCTTAGAATTTGCTCATTAATGCAATTCAGCACACAAACTTTTCTACTGTAGTGCAAGATTCCTTGTAGGCTAAGAACTTAAGATAATGTTATATATGTGGCATCTATTGGCTGATTAACTTATAATGGAAACTTACTGCTTAATAACAAACTTCTTTTACCTGTGAACCTCCCTGGATTGGAAATGTAAAGTGAAGAACATGTATTTCATTGCTGAGCATCTGAATTTGTAGATTCCTCAATTCATACTCTTTTGGGTAGTAATTAAATCTTAAATTCAAAATAATGTGTAAATGCAAATAAAAACAGGCAGAAAAGAAAGCAGTAAAAATGTACTATGGCTTTTTATTTTTTATAGAAAGGGTGGGAGGAAAAAGATTTGTCTACTTATGAAGTATATTTTTTTTAGATATTCTAAATGTAATAATTTAAAAAATATTCTTTGTTAATGATAAACTTTCACTTCAAGCAAGAAACAGTATGGGAACAGCTTATATGTAGAACAGGGACTTCATAACTGCATTTTTGTTAGATCAAACTGCTACAATTCTCAACACATACACCTTTACATCAGTCCTGTTTGTGTAAGATACTATTTCATCAGAGAATACTTCAGTTTTGGTTGCTCCTGGGGAAATGTTTCCATTCATTCCAGCTATGAATTTGTCCTATGTTTTTTAAGCAGGGCTTGGTGTGATGTAGTCACACCAGATTGAACAAATTTCCTGCCATAACTCTTGATGACACCTGCAAAGCACAGGACAACAGTCAAAATGTGCAGACCTGGAAGTAGCATCAGGGGGCTCTATGGTCCACTCACAGAGTACAAAACCAGGAATAATAGGACCAATCTCATTTGCCCAGTCTATTCTTGAAAATCTATGATGACAGAAATTTCTTTTTTTTTTTTTTCACCAAGCAACGTGTCCTAGTGCTACACAGACTTTGCTTTGAGAAGTTTAGTGTAAATCTCTATTGCTTTAATAGTGTTCCCTGACAGTTACTCTATTTTATTCCTACTATTGATACAGAGAGGAATTTCTTTCTTTCTGTCAATATTACAAAACTATATTTTGCGAATTTGTAGTTTATTATAAGATCATCCCTGAGATTTTTCTTCTCCAGTTTAAGCAAATTGAATTATCTCAACATTTCCTTATAACTCATGCTATCAATATTCCTGCTTGCCATGGACTTTCTTCAGTTACTGCAAATGCTATGGGCTACCATGCTTAAAAACTGGACATTGGAGGTCTTACCAGTTCAAGCAGCAAAGAAAAATGACTGCACATGTCTTACAGAAAGCGCTCCATTTATATGTCCTGGAATGGTGTCTGCCTTTCTCAAGGTTATGTGATGTTACTGACTCTTGTTCAGCTCACAATCTATGCCCTTTAGGTGTCTTTCTGCATAACATAGACTAGCTCGTCATTCTATTCTATGTCTTCTATCTGTTGATTATTCCTTCAAGATTAGGAGAAATTTGCATTTGCTGTTACTGAACTGAACACTTTTTCCCCAAATATTTATTTGGTTTATAATATTATTTTAATTATAACTCTGTTCCCTGTTAGACATACAACTTTCCGCAGTTTTGTGTGTCTTGCCAATAAAAAAAGCAGCCTCCCTCTTTAGGCACCCATTGTTAATATAACATAAAATAACACTAGCACGTCTCAGAAAAGATCCTTGAGTGTCTCTTCATTGTTTTTTGTCTTTTCTATGTATCACTTTAAATACCTCATTTTGTGTGGGCTATGCCATTTAAAAACTAGATTTAATCTAAACAAGTCATTTAGGATCTTTGTAAGTATTGTAGAAAAATCAATGTACCCAGGTGCTTAAGATTCATCCCCCTTATAAGATATCTCTGATTTGTGGAAATCAGAGAAAACAAACCACAAACATGGTCTTTGCCCAGTCTTGGCCTTTGGCCAGCAGGCAAATATTCTCCTTTTGTGGCCAGTCTTCATAGATTTGATAGTATTCTTTCAGAACTCTCCTTCAAAAGGAGGCAAAAGAATCCTAAAATGAAGAAATACATTGTGTATTAAGAAGAGAAAAAAAAAATCTTCCTTGTTTTTTACATCTTTTCAGGGAAGTAACAGAATTATGGATTAAAAACTCTAGGAGGAAGGAAAAATTCAGATATCAAGTGATTCAGAACAGCTATTTCATTAAATATTTATTTATTTCTATACTCACACAAAGACTGCAATAAAACAAGTACTTTATTTAAAAATATAAAATGCATTCTGTAGGAATTACTCTGACATATATAGATTTTTTCTAAAGCTAATTATTTCCTATGGATGCCTTACAGACCTTTATAAAGGATGTATTCAGAAAGTCAATTCCATAGATTTGTTAAAAACATGAAATAAATTGTTACAATTCTCTAAGGAATAACACAGACTATTTCAGAAAAGTTTGTCTCTATTTTTGAAGAGCTTGCTACTATTCAATACCTGTCAGTAATTGTGTCAATTTTCAGAACAAAGGGTCAAATATTTCCTGTCATCATCCTTTTGAACTGCAATACTATTTTTCTTTCCAATGGGTTCCTATTAAAACATCAAAGGACTAATTTTAAATTATTACTTTATATTCAAGGTTAAGCTAACGTTTTTAAACAAGTTCCTTTCATTTACCAGACATCAGCCTAAAAGAACAATGCTTTTAGATATATAGGTAGTTTCCTTTAGAAGAAAGTACAGAAATAATTTTAATGCACATTTATTTCCTCAGTTCTCTAATATAAATTTTTGACTGAGGGTTTTGGAGCTATTATAGCATGACATGAAAGCATAGATGCAGCTTCTCTTCTCAACTCAGCCTCAAATTCATTTTATGATCTTTAAAGAGGTTTGCATTCTGTATTAATTTCCTAATCTGTTTAAATTTCTTGGAGAGCTGAAGACAATGAAAAATTATATAATGAAAAACATTATTATAATTTAATCAATATATATTGTTAAAAATCTATTCATACTTGAAAAGTTTTTAATATTAAAGGAATTATTAAGTGCCTTGAATACTCTAATCAAGTTTATGTAAATGCCTAATATTTCATGAATTATTAAGGTTTTCCATTTATTTACTGATACTTTGGAAAAGCTTACTTTGCAAATTCATGTTTCTAATGAGTAATTTCTGGCAGACTGATTTATCTGAATTATCACAATTTATTGATCTCAGTCTGCCGTCCAGGATTCTCTGTGTCCTCTCATTAATTTCTTAAAATGAGTTAGGAGCTGATAGACATGTGAATATACTAGTTGATATGTAGAAAGTTTTTTTTCCCAGTATACTTGATGGCAGTATTTCATTTATTTCTGCACTCCGAATTCTTTTAAGTTTAATAATTGCTATTATGTTGTATTTGCATCCACTTAAATTTGTCTTATTTTATATATTACTTAAGATCTCTTGCTTACTTGCTCTTTTTTTCACTGAAATAAGATAAATGATTTCTTAACATGATAAAACTTCTACATGTAGTCATTATTATACTTGAATGATACACTGAAAGACAGGCAAGTGTTCTGTGGGAAACAAAAATTCCTTTGTATCTTTTAAATATATGGAAATGTCAAAAGACAAGATTTTGAGATGTCTTACATTTTAATTGAATTCCATGCTGAAACACAAGTGAAGAATCTGCTTTTTTTCAGCCTGGATTATAGAACATGGAATCTCAAACCTACTGTGTTTAAAACTGTGATAAGTAGATGTTAATTTTCTCATTCAAATTTCAGATAAAGAGTATTAATTTCTTAGAAGAGAAAACACTTCATACACACAAACCAAATAAAATACTATTTCAAAGATGAAAGTAGAAACACATGCAGAAATAAATGAATGCATGTCTCCAGAAGATTTTGAGGAAAAACCAAAAAAGATTCTGTGCAGAGCTGGAGCCAAGGAGCAGGAGCAAAGAAGAAGTGGTCATAGTCAACTTCTAATACATTTGCATTAATATTCTATTAAATGATTGATTAAAGTCTCCTCGCCTAGCATGTAAATTGGTATGTATGCTCAGTCCCGTTACTCTACCTATTTCATTTGAATCAGTGGTACAAATTGAGTAGAGAGTCCATGAGTGAGTGGTTATGGTAATGCCCACCAGAATTACCTTTCCTCTAGTTTCTTCAGTAGTTGGCACCAAATGCAAAGCATCTTCAAAACATTCTGATTAAATGTTCTACTCAAGGTTTAATTGGACAAATGTCCTTGGTTGAAGTATAAAAAAATGTTGTTCTTCTGATTAGAGGTGATTAGATGTCCTCTATTTGTTAGTGTATCATACACAAAGAACATCTTTGACTTAATTAGTGTTAGCTAAGTTTCAGAGTTAGTCTTCAACATGACTAGAACATTGATATAGAAGGCTGCTGTTTGTTCAAAGAGAAAGAAGCACAAAAAAACCCAAACATGACTTTTTTGCATGGTAAGGGAGGATGATGTGTTCTGATCTGCTGAACGTCTGAAGCTTACAAATAAAATAATGAACAATGTCTTTTTGCAATCATCTGCAACTCATAAAATAGGTCTTATTTGGGATAGGTTATTTTCTGAAATATTAATAGGGTCTAAAGCATGAGACTTAGTGACAAAAAAAACCCCTTAATTGCATGGTTATTCATGGAGAAAGGAATAGAGAAATAAAAATACATCCAAAAAGATTTTAGAAAGTTTGAGGACAGATTTTTTAATGAAGGAGCTGGAGAAGCTCTTGTCACTTTTGTGTGTGACTCTAGAAGTCTGTTGTTAATTGGAAATAAAAAAGGATTCTCTCAACCTCAAGGACTAACCTTGAGAGATGTTCTTACTCAAGGGTAGATCCTGGCATTGAGCCCGCTGCTGTAGAGGAGGAGAGCTCAAAAGGCTCTGGGCTGTCCAGTATTTATGGAGTAAGATAAATGACTCATAGTCATATTTACACACTGATTGCAGATATTAATTTCTTCCAAATTTTGCCTGAGTCAGACCAGCACTGTGTTTAGGTAGGCGCATCACCAGAAATTAGCCCTTGACAATGGTGGTGTTATCTGTTTCCCCCAAATTCACTTTCAGCTGGATGCAGCCATCACCATGAGACACATATATCGTGACGCCAGTGGTGATTATCCCTTGAGCAGGGTTACAGGAAAAAGATTAGGTCATGGTGGGGTAGTGGAAAACACACCGTCACAATGTTCTGTCAAGTGGCTGCTATTCACAGATGGACATTTCTGTGAAAAATTGGGCGTAATTTATGAAACTATTCCTGTTCCAAGAACTGAGGTCCAAATTATAATCAGTTATTTGTTCAGATTCAGTCTTTATCTGAAGAGGATTTCAGGATTGGCTCAAAGGAAAATAAATATGAAATTATTCCTCAGTAGAGTACAGATTTGAAAAAAACAACCTCTAGAACATAACTAATTCATCTATTTCCAATGCTCTAACATTTGCCATTCCTCAGAAAAAATCTGGTCTGATATGATCTTAAATAAAAGACAAAGCTCCCCATTGGCTGCAGGAGATGCATGATAAACTTCCAAGACATGAAGGGCAATGAAAAAGTCTTTTCATCAAACAGGAAAGAGGAAGAGATTCCTTTCAGGTTTTTTGTCAAGGTATGTTTCTAGTTTATTGTATATAGAAAGGCTCACAGCAAAGCAGATGCCATGACTAACCAGCAGTAGGGTAATTAATGCTTCAGATGACAGAAAAAAAAACCAGACACCTGAAATTAAGAAAAAAAATCTAAAAGATTTTAATGTGGTTTCTATCTTTCACTCATTTTGTTTAAAACAAAATATCTAACAAATAATCTGTTCCAGTGTTTTTCTCAAACACTATAATAATTTTACAAAAAATCCTAATCGTAGCCCAAGCATATTGCCATTGCTTCTGCAACACGTATAGTGTTTGTGTGTACATGCAAGCCAAGCCTGATATCTCTTAGGACTAGAGACAGCTGGGTTACAGGAAGATCAAATTTAGGTTTTGCTTCTTATCAAAGGAAAAAATGAATTAACTTTTGGGCTTAATGTTTTTGAATGACTGGGTAAATTGATTGTGTGACAGTCACATCTGACAGTTTCATATGTAGTCTTTATGAGTGGGGATTAGGTAAAATGAATTACTGCATTCAATTTGTTTTCCTTGGTTAACAGAAAAGGTTTTCATTTTAATTCATCCTAGAGTCATAACTGAAGTCATGTTCAAACTTATATCTAGCATTTTCCAGAAGATTTTAATAAAATATTAAGTTTATATAAGAAGGAGAGTATGAGAAAAAGAAGGAAATGTTTGTGTGCATATATATAAAATTTTATTTAATGTTAGGGTTTCAGAAAAAGAAATTTCTCTTTCTCAAATAAAGTTTCTTCAAAAACTGATAAGTTCCTAAAGTACTTCGTACTTGATGAATTGGCATTTTCAGATGAAAAATATTTTGTCCAGTTCTAATTAGTGTGCTGCTGTATTAATCAAATTTCCTGGTTTGAGATGCAGCACACCCTGTGAAATTCCTTGTGTTCCACTTTTTCTAGTCAGCGGAGAGTGGAATGTCAATTCTGATTATAAAGTATTGCTATATCTTCTTCAAAGACACTCTATCCTTTCTCGAGAGTTGTTACAGTTTGGTTCCTCTGAGGCACAAAATACTGAGCTGCTTTTTGCTCAGATCTTCAAAAATCGTTTAACATGAGGAATCACGTTGAGTAAGCCTATTCACAAGACACAACCAGGACCATTTTACATCTGATGAGAGACCTTTCAAAAGGAAAAAAAAGAAAAAAATCTGTATAATTCCTTGAAAAATGAGAAGATTCAGGCTGTTGACAGTGTTGATATTTATTGTTATTAAGAGTTTATTTCCACTTTCACTTCTTTACCATGAACACTGGAAGACCACTTACATTTTCTGTGACATTTTATTTACAATGATGATTCAGCATACTCTTGTCCAGAAGCTCTATAAAGAGAACATGGAATCACAGAATAATTTAAATTGGAAAAGAGCTGTGGAGGCCATCTGGCCCAAATCCCTTCTCAAATCAGGGCCAACTTCAAAGTATATCGAACAGAAGGCTATGAAGGTCAATAACAGGAGTGCTCGTTTCTAGGATCTCCATCTGAGACTGGCTTAGTATACAACTTCATTATTATCAAGACAAATATTTCAAAGTTTAAGTATAAGCACGAAGATATAAATATAGAATACATATAGTCAGAATATGCTCCTCACTGCTCTTGGATTATAATTTCCAGATACAAGATGATTGTATTTTATTAAATTGTATCTAATGGAAAGTTAATAATGAATTTCAGAGCTATTGGAAGAATCAACAGTTTGCTTTATCAATATAAGTGCATTTTGTTACTAGATGTGCTACAATTACTTGAGGAACAGTCTGAGGAAAAAAATGTTTTCTCAAAAGACATTGAGAAGGCGCAGCAAATCCTACATCTAGGACAGACCACTAGCCATACTGCAAGGGCAAAAGCAAGATCGTAAATTGCTTTAGTCATTTCACAAAGAAGTTTGAGACAACATGGTACAGTGGTCACAAGTTAGAAACCATTAATTTTGCTAAAAAACATGAAGATTGATTTAAGCTGATAAGTAGCATGCAGACTCTTCCACTCAGTGGCCCCTAGCACCTTTGTGATTGCTAACATTGTGAGTCTGGACAACAAAGCTGTGACAGCCATAAGCTTTAGGCCACAGGTCAAGAGCAAGTAAATTACAGTAGCAACCTTAAACAGTAGGAGCCAGAAGAAAAAAAATATCTGATTCTCACTTTTAGAACCCCCAAGAATAAGATGTATACCCTAGAGAAAACATGAAGAGATATGATGAAGCAGGTCATAAAAAACTGAAATATCCCTTACATTACAGTACAATACAGAGTTAGAAAGAAGATAAGTTAGTTTCTATGGTTTTCAGACCCTGGGACAGAGGAAGAAAAAACAATCAATCTATGTAATTCAGATTATGTTTTAGGAATAGTGCTTCTATGGTGATATTTTTTAGGAAAATTCTGGTATATGTTAGTAATATGAATAGCTGATATGTTTTTTTTCCTTAGTGTCTGGAAACACCTGAAAAATTCTGAAGCCAGATCAGAACCATTCCATGAAAACCTGTGTGAGAGGATCCACTTTCTTTTGGTGTTCAGAAGCTACTGCATTTAGAGACCTTTTCTTGTATTGGAAAAGGCGATGAGCAGATAATCCCTATGTACTCTACTAATCTCTTTCACAATTTACTGTGATGTATTTGAAGGCCAGAACACAGAACTTTCCTTCTACTATTATATCAGGTGCTATATAAGCATAGAACAAAAAAAAACAAAACCCTATCCTTACCACAGGGAAAAATATGCTACGATCCAAATAATGAATATGTTTAAACTCAGATGCACAGGTTAATTTTCAGATGAACATTTTTTGTGCTTCAGAAAACAGTGCAGGGAAGAGACAGGAGGGAGGTAATGCTCTAAAATACCACTAAACTATTTTTTAAAGAATTCATGCAGCAGTTTCAAAATGTGTATGCTTTTTAGCCTAATTAAGCATATGCTTAAGCAATTATTGATTTGATGTGCTCACTCCAGGGCTTAGAATGCAGAAAGTATTTTGTGACACTGGGAAATATGTTGCTATGGAATTCTAAGAAAACTCTAGAGACAGCTGAGTGGAGTTTATCTTACTAATGTTGTTTGTAAAAGCAGATTTTCTGTCAGATCTGCAAATGGAAAGAGTCAGATCTAGACATATGAGAGTGTATGTGTAGAATACAGATGGAAGAAAACAGCAATATGTAATACCTAATCCATTCCCTAACCTCTTTATAAAATATCACATACTCTCTTGTACTAAATGACAGTTGAATCAATTGACCTCAAACCAAGTAACTCAAGTACCAGCTATTTTTCATCTAATTTAAAATTCAGTTTCCTTTTGAATTCTTCTTTAGGAGTGAAAAGGAGGTAGGTTTGGCCTTCCCAGGATCCTTTGGTTTTTATTCTTTCTGGCTTGATAAAACATCCTCTTTATCGTCTCTGAAGAAAGATTTACAAAGGAACAGATGTTCCAACGATCATCCTATGAAGGCTGTATTGATGAGGTGTCTTTTTCTTGCTGGACTTCTGAACTAAACCCATTTCTAAATGTTTGATCCACCTTTTGAAACGAAGCCTGTTTTTTTTTTTCCTCTAACTAAATAGTTTATTGCTACAGTTTGACATATGCAAATAATTTAAGAACACTGCATATTGCATGCATCCAGAAAGCCCAGTCCATTTCTACGTGAAAGCACTTGAAAATACTTCATTATTTCTGTGGTTAAAATTCCCTTGTGTTTTGCATTACAACAGCAATAACAATAATGATCTTAAAGTAAAGATGATCTTCCTTGATTACCAAGTTTTAAATGTGACAATACTAAGAACAGAAGGTTTTTGGAGACCCAGTAGTAGTATGTTTACTTCATTTGTGCAGTTTATATTATAATAATGTACTGTCTTGAATTCCTTGGGATATTTCTTGACTGCTTGCAAATTTACACCAGTGATACCGTCTGGCACAGCAATTTCATGTCAGCTATTATCTGTAGAAACAGATTAAAGCATCCCTGAAGTTTTTTTCCTTTATTTGAAGAAAATTTTCAATCCATTAAAAGCATTCAGAGAAGGGAAAGATACAGAAAGCAATCTATTTTGCAGTTCAGGCGTACTCTGACTCTTGATTATGAACACCATATAGACAATAGTACAGTATTAATTGATACTGTTTGGCAAAAATTTACGTCTCTCCATGAGCATTGATTTTGGAAGCAGCGAACAGGAAATGGCATCAGCATCAGCATCTACTGTTATCAGCATGTCAGAGGGTACATTTGCAGGTAATTGAGAAGGTTAAAACAAACAGTCAGTAGGGATGGTCATCTCTTTAGGTAATAACTAAGTGCTATACTCTGATCATGAGCAGGGGCCTAAATGGTTTAAATAGTCTTTGTGTTTGTAATTCAAGTAAAGAGTAATAAATTTTATTTTACTTCATATGTTCCTTTTCATATTTATTCTTCTCTAGTTTCAGAATACCTGAATATACAGGCACATAATCAAGTTTCTCCATGGGGAGGCAGGGTGTTAAACTCACATTTGGAATGAAGGGATATTTCTTCCATGATCCTTTAAAGGCATAGACCTCCCAAAAAAAATGCAGACTCTAGAGTCGAGTTAGTAAGAATTATCAGATTTCTAAAGGGAATTGAAAAAATATGTTATGGGAGGTCATGAAGATGGTACGGTCAGCAAAGATATCACATCAAAAGAAGTAGCTGAAGGAAGTAGGAAAGCTGGAGACGAGAGTGAAAGAGAGGATGGGAGGCTTAGGAAAGGAGAGGTCTGACAGGTAGTAGGTGCAAGATTATACGAAGCAGTTTAGGGGAGGATTAGCTCCTGTGGGTGAATTTAAGAAAATCCCATGAGTGAGTATCCTATAGTAAGACTCTTTTAAGACAATAGGAAGGAAAAATGTAACATTAAACTCCAGCAGTAGAATTGGTCCCTGTATTTTTCCGTACTTGAAAAATAAACAGAGACTGGACAGTGATTGACTCACATCTAGGATGAAATAAAAGTCAATTAATTAGAATACATGTGGTATGTTTAGGAAGGTGAACAATGTTGATGATTACAAGAACCAAACTCAGATAGAGAGGGATATGCTTTGCTTCGCTGGCTGCCTGAAGGAACATGTTATGGCTTTTTGGCCAGAAAGGGGCCAAGTGGGAGTGATTTTAAAAAGATATATATCCACTTATTAAAAAAAAGTCAGTTTTTAAAAATACATATGTTGCAGCCTTTGGTAGAAGTTCTCTGAGCCTACTGATTTTAAAACAGTCATGCTTATTAAATGCTGTCCAATATCCTTCTTAGGATAGGTATTTAATTATTTTCAGCTGGTAGGAGTACATAATGACTTTTTCAAATACAGGATGTGCATTTTTTAAAAAAGATTTTTTTTCCTTCTGCTTGCTGATTATTAGCAATTTGATGATTCCCATGAGTTAAAACAAGCCTAACATGCTATGATGACTTCTATAATCTTTTAATTTATATTTCAAGGATATTTCAGAATCTCCTAAGTCTCTGAATGAAAATCGTCTAAAATCCTTGATCCTCCAGGAAGCTAAAGATATCTGATAATGAAAAAGCTACCTTTCTTAGTAGGATTTTACTGACTTCCAGAAAACATTTTATTAGAAACTTGTTAGCAGGAGGGGACATTTTGCTATTGGATTCTCACCAAAGCTGTGAACAAAAGAACTTTCTGTTTTCTCTCTTGATTGCTCAAGCTGTAGCTCTGACAACATGGAATATGGTTGGCTTTTTCTTAAGACTATTCTCTGAGCAATTTTCATAACTCAGTGTAGATAGCAACAGTATTTATCACCATGTTGATTTAATTAATTTTAATTTTGCAGACACTTTGTATCTAATCTCAGAGGCCACACGTATTTATTTTATTTTTTTTTCTGCTTTCCTTTAAACTTTTATATTTAGTGAGTGTTTCTGTGCTTCATTTTTTCTAATACTAACTCAAAATATATTGCAACTGGTACTTTATAGCATGTATTATTTCAGGCACTCTATATGGAGCTTTTATGTGTTCTATCACTTTTGGCGAAAAAGCATGAACTTAATTTGGGATTTATCTACCTCACTAGTACCAATAGAAAGAAACACATGTTAATAAGTCACTAGTACCAATAGAAAGAAACACATGTTAATAAGTATCAAGATATCACTTTCCATGGATATTAATATTATAATTTTAAGTAAAACAGAAAAATCTCTAGTATGCTCTTGAAATTTACCTATGATATATCCTCTCCACCTGTACATATAAAGTCATGTAAAAACAAGTCAAGGCACTACTGCAGCAATCTTTTTTTTGAAACCCTAGAATATGTTTAATGGAACTGTGCATGCTAAGAAAAAGGAAATGTTTTTGTTCATTTTCTTCCTATTCTCCTTAATCAGTTTGAAGATGGCAGTGAACTGTATAGAATCTGTAGATGATGCAAAATATTCAGGACAGTCAGATCTAAAACTTCCAGTACAAAATGACTAGGAATAAAATGATGGATGCAACACTGTCAGTGATGTAAAGTAACATGTAAGGGTGAAAACCAACCTTAACTATGTTTACACATCAGCAGGCTCTAAATTAACTGTTACCTCTTGGGAACAAGGTCTTTCAGCCACTATGAATGCTTCCCTAAAAACATCTGTTGTATGAACATTATCAGTTGAAAATGGCAGAGATATTCCAACTTACTAGAAAAGAAATGGAGACAAAATAGGTTGGTTTATTTTACTGCATAAATCCCTGACGTACCTACAGTCAACATAATGGTGTGCAGTTCTGGTTACTGTATTTAAAACCAGTTAGAACATCTATATGTTTTATATAGATGTTCTACAGCATGTATAGAACATATACGTGTTCTAACTCCCTATACAGGCAGTGAGAACACCAAGTGAAATAATTAGGGCACAAGCTCTCATAAAAAGGGGAAGAATTTTTAAGTGATTTTATTTCTTTTATTGTCTGGATTTTTTTTTCCTAATTAATTTGTGGAATACAGTGTTGAAGGCTGCTGTGGAAATCAAAAGTTCAGAAAGGGATGACACATCCATGCAGGATGGGTTCATGCCCATCTTGAGGACAAACTTCTTGGCACTGCAGTCCTCCTCTATCATATAATGACAGGAGCCTCAAAAGCACTTTGTGCCAACTGAGATGCCCCAGTATCTCACAAAAATAACCCTGGATTGATGGATATCTCCTAGGATTCTTTTACCATGCCCCATTATAAGTGGTCTGAAATAGGAATTTGGTTTAGAAATCTGGTTCAGATTGAGGTGAATTGCATCTTAAATTATAGGGCTATGGCAAGAATCTCGATAGTTAGTGCTGATGCATATCTCTGCACTGTATATTCATTACCACAAGATGTTTAGGATCACAGGATGTTCAGAAGGCCAAATATTCAAAAAAGAGATTGAATTTATTCATAGCAAGTAGACTCTTTAGTAGCCTTCTCAACTCAGAATATCTACATAGCTGATTATTTACTTTTGACATAGTATGTCCTACTAGTGATGTCTGGGCAAGGCGAGTAAGCAATCTGATCTTACATGGCTGTCATATATCTAGGTAACTGAGGACAGAAAGCAGAATTGGTTTTGAATATATTGCAGAATTACTGCTTTGTTACTTTCTAGAAGGCAGATAACTGACCTGGAGACATAATACAGTTTTATGTTGGACTGATGTAGAACCATAACTACTGTGGCAGATTGGGTTGATGTTCTTGTGGAAGAGTACTATCTTTATTCAGTAAGACCAAGGGCTTCAAGATAAGGAAAAAAGCTTGAAGGTTTCCTCTTTAAAGAAACCTCAGAAAACAGCAATAATCCTGTATTCTGTGCTATCTTTCTGTCCAGTCCCCTCCCTTCCTCCTCACTGTGCAAGCAGTCTCCTTATTCATGCAACCCAGAGTCATATCTGTGAGTCTGCTGCCTTTGGGGTGTTAAATTAGAACGTCTGTGTTCACTGCAATTCATCAAACAGATGTACTCCCCTGACTTACAACAGTCATCCTGTACTACAAAGTGCGTTCTGATAGAATGATAGGTTTTATTTACAGTTGAATAACTCCAATTAATAGGACTTCACGCTTAAAAATTACTTCAGGGGTTTTATGTTTTATTTTGCTTTACTTCTGGTGTGATACCTTCACATAACTGTTGAGGTGAGTTGAATGCCTCTGCTACTAAAACGCTACAAACATCATATTGGTAATAAACTTGAAACACACATTGGTGACTCCCCTCCCCCTTAGCTACTTCCACCAGCTCCTCCAGCCCTAACGGAAACTTTCCCAAGCAGGAGATTTCTTTCATTACTATAGAATTGCCTCATTGGGGTTTGGTGCCTTGCATATTAAAGCAGATTAGTGTGCTAAATTGAAATCTTACCAAACAAAATTACTCAGGATCTCCTTATTTATAGAACTGACTGCTGAGGAATTGAATTTAAAATCATATAAACATGTGTTTCTTTGAAGTTTCCCCAGCATCATCACTACCTTGTTACTTGTTTTTTAAAGATAATTTATCCTATTATATTTTCAATATTGAGATACAGAGGGAAGTATTTTTTCTTCTTTTAACTGTCTGGCTGCTACAGCCTGAGGTTTTTTTTTTGTCGTTTTTTTTTTAGTGTGGGTTTTTTTTTTTTTTTAATAAAAGGACAGACTGAGCTCTTATAGTCAAACCTTGTTCAAGCAAACAGTAATCTTGAATCTGGTGAAAGTTCTGAAAGAATAGACAGAAAAATTTCAATTTTCTTGTATTTTGAACAGTTACAAAAAACCCTTATTCCTAACAATTGGATGAACTATAATAAACATAGCAAGAAACAAACAGCATGCAAGATCCTGTCAGACATACTGAATGGAGAATGGAAGAGAATATTGAGAATTTTAAAATACATATTGTGAAAACTTGCCTCTTTACATATTTCTTAAATGTTTAAATAGGCTACATCTAGTGATATATTTTTGATTCCTTCTTATTGGTAGTTGAATTTAAAGCTGATCATATAACCAATTTGTACTGCAATTAAAAAACCCCGAAATATTTACATAAGCAAATAAAAATATTTGCATAAATCAAATATATATTAATGTGGCAAATTTTGTCTTAGGAACAATCAAGTAAAGCAAGTATAATAGCAACACTGTATTCAAAATATGATTACATCATATTATACATATGCAAGAGGCTATAAGCATATTTTTTATATTTAAATTTCAAAAAATAGCTGCTTTTATTTTGGAAGTCAGTATGATTAGATTACAATTTTGTGGCTTTTCCCTATATTCTGAGTGACAACATTTTCTGAAAGCTGAATTTAATTTGTTTATGTTAATCAGAAACTGCAGTAGAATGCTATTACTACTTATACAACCAGAAGCTGTCAATGAAATCAGATGAAGTGCTCATGATGATTAAATTTGGAGTTATATTGACATCTAATTTAGATTTAGATCTAATATGCTAATATGTTACAGTGTAATGGGGTAAGATCAAATGTTGACGATAATTACTTTGAAAGTTTCAGCACCAGACTGCATTCATTTGAGTAGTTCTCATGACTTGTAAGTTACAGGGGGAGATTTCTTCTGAAACAATTTACAAATATAATGATCAACAAGGTTACTTCACTTGTTAAATGAGACTAGACACGGAATAGTGGTATATAGACTGCATATAATGTGTCAGTGTGAGCAGTAGCAAGAAAACAGGCTTCAAATTAACTGAAAACTCTTATTGGGACAATTTTAATTTGGATTATATATTGTTGCTCTTGCAGTGGGCATCCAAAAAAAAAAAAAAAAACAAACACTTTTTGCTATGCTATTGTCTGTTTGGGTTTTTTCACAATATGGAGAAGGAAAATACCACACAGTCACAGTAATGGCACCTCCTGTAAGCAGCACATTCTCTCTTTAAATGGTTCTCACTATAAAGAGACATCATCAGTGATTCAGAGGAAGTGACAATCAGACAGGTCCACCATCTGCTTCCTAAAACAGAAAATGACAAAACTTCTATCCCAGGGAATTTATTATCTCAATTTGATAATGCAACAAATAATGTAAAATATAATATAGACATTAGTTGCTTGTAGTGAGCAGCTGAAGAAGGATTAAAAAAAAGTGAACATGGGAATTCTAACTGAAGAAATTAGATAATTGTTTACGTGTAATTAAATTAGAAAGGAGAATCTCTTTGTGTTGTTTCAATGCACAACAAAAATATGCTTTAAGAAACTATTTTTTTTCCTTGGAATGTAAGTTCACTTAAAGGTTTTTCCTTTAGCTCCAACAGAAATTTTGGTTTAGCCTCTTGACAAACTTCACTTTAAGACTGAAATTAATAAAAATCTAATTTCACAATTTCAGTGCCTAAGCTGGAAATGTATGCACCTGAGGTCCTACTCCAGTACTTACTGTGATTCTTATTTTAGGCAGGATGAATTACCTACTGAATTGCCTCTCTCCTTTCACTGTAATGGGAGCAGTAACACCTATGTTTCCTACTTAAATGAGTGGACTGAACCTGGACCTGCAATCAGGACTGTGACAGCCTTTATGACACCATAGATTAAGATAAATTTATTCATAATACAGTGTCAAGGAAGAAAGCAGAGAGCAGGATCCATGGGATCGGAGTTTCACTCAAGGTGGGAGAAAAATGAATAAATCTAATTTTTATGGTGTGTCAGGCAAGTGACGTAGAGAAGTGAAAGAATCTGCTATTGCTATAACCAAAGAGCAGTCTCTTTACAAGTGTGAAGGAATGTCTATCTTTTAATTACTCGCTTGCCAGAGTTTTTGTGTTTGGAAGTAACATATAATTATGTCTTTTGGGTGTTCTGGAACTAAATTGTTAGTGGATTACAAAGAATTTTTAGAGATGGAAGTGTGTGCATTGTCATAAGTGCCACGTTCCATCCTCTAAATGCTGCTTTGTGTCTTGCCTTCATACACTTTTATAATATGGTGAAAAAGACTGTACATAACAATTACGCAGGGCTGTGCCTGCTACACTGTATATTTATTCTGTGAAATATTATCTTTCTTGTTTCAATAATGCTCCTACGCATATGTGTATACCAAGAAGTAAAGAACTGTTGAAGCTCTGTTTAAACTGGACTATGCTGTATTGAGACTATTGCTCAGTCCTGCAAGCAATAAGGCTGAATTAGCATGATACAGTACCTTAATATTAGCTCAAATACAGCAACGAATGATTTGCTTTCTGTCCTAGAGCTAGTTCAGACATGTCAGTGCTATTCTCCCTGTTCAGCATAGAAATACTGTCAGATTTTCTTTATTCTTCCATGGGTATCAGTATGTTTCCATATCTTGGTTTCACCAATGTTTTCTTCTCATATCTGGAATGTTTAGATTTGTTTGGATCACTAAGGGTTGGATAATGATGTGTTGTGGTTTAAGCCGGCAGGCAGCTAAACACCACACAGCTGTTCACTCACTCCTCCCTCAGTGGGATGAGGGAGAGAATAAGAAAAAAAGGTAAAACTTGTAGGCTGAGATAAAGACAGTTTAATAGGACAGAAAAAGGAAGGGAAATAATAGTAGTAAATAATAACAATAATAATGATAAAAAAACAAATTATGCACAATGCAATTGCTCACCACCCACTGACCAATGTCCAGCCAGTCGCCAAGCAGTGCCCCCCCTCCCTGGCTAACTCCCTTCAGTTTTATTGTTCAGCATGACATCATATGGTATGGAATATCTCTTTGGCCAGTTTAGGTCAGCTGTCCTGGCTGTGCCCCCTCCCAGCTTTTTCAGCGTCCCCAACCTCCTCACTGGCAGACAGTATGAGAAGCTGAAAAGTCCTTGACTTAGAGTAAGCACTGCTCAGCAACAACTAATATATCAGTGTGTTATCAAGATTATTCTCATCCTAAACCCAAAACACAGCATTATACCAGCTGGTAGGAAGAAAATTAACTCTATCTCAGCTGAAACCAGAACATGGTGAGAAAATGCTCATTTCATGAATACAGGAAAGGAATATGGATTGACATAATATTATGATAGTCATGTACAGCTTCTTCCTGGAAAATGACAGGTGAGAATCTCTTTATATTTTGACAGATGTCCAGTTATTTGTTTAATTCAGATTTTTTTTTTTTTTTTTATGATTCTGTTGCTCTAATGTGTATATTTTGGAAAAAAATAAAAGATTTGTTTCTCCTCCTTAATTTACTGTACCTCTGCTTTTTTGAAATCACATCCACTCCCCAAACTGTGGCTAGCAAGAGAGCCAACATCCATAGGCTCATAATAACAAGGATGTATGTATCTATGCATTTCAGTGAACTCCTGAATGGTGTAGCTCATCTCCGAAGCTTCAGGAGTCCTGAGAAACTAAAATGAGTTAAGCATGAAAGCTGAGTCACCCTTGTACTTCAAAGCAACTTGAGAAGATGTGAGGAAGATTTTTATGGAGTTTTACTAAACAGGTATTGTAGAAGCTTCACTAATCCCTGCGTCATCCGTACTGCATGGAAATGTGTAGGATACTACACTCAGTGCTAAGTTAGGAGAGACTGTTGGCCTTGTTTCCAGCACTGAGCTCTCAGTCAGAATGGCAATATATTAAAAATCCCATCTGGATTCTCCTTTCTTTATCCTACTTCCTGTCCAGGTAAAAGATTAAGGGAAGTGAAAACAAAATAAATAAATCCTTCCTCCTCAACAAAATGATGCTTATCGGTAGAGACATTGTAATTATTTAGGCTTGACACTGGTGGGATGGGAGTCGGGTGGTGTAGGGGTAACTGCAAAAGCAGGATCAGACAATATAGTGACATAAAATGTAAAGTTAATTTTCTACAGGGTATATGTGTAGCAGGTGAGTATTGATTTATAAGGGGGATTTTTCTATTTTTTATTTCTATTTCTAAGGAGAATTTTTCTACTTCTATTTGTAAGGGGGATTTTTCTAAGGGGGATATGTGTAGCAGGTGGATATTGATCAACATAAGCCAGCAGTGTGTGCTTGCAGCCCAGAAAGCCAACCACATCCTGGCCTGCATCAAAAGAAGTGTGGCCAGCAGGTCAAGGGAGGTGTTTCTGCTCCTCTACTCTGCTCTTGTGAGACCCTACCTGAAGCACTGCATCCAGCTCTGGAGCCCCCAACATAAGAAGGATGTGGACCAGTTGGAGAGGGTCCAGAGGAGGCCATGAAAATGATCAGAGGGCTGGAGAACCTCTCCTATGAGAGCAGGCTGAGAGAGTTGGGGCTGTTCAGCCTGGAGAAGAGAAGGCTTCAGAGAGACCTTATTGCAGCCTTCCACTACCCAAAGGGGGCTTATAAGAAAGACGTGGAGAAACTCTTCAGTAGGGCCTGTTGTGATAGGCTGAGGGGTAATGTTTTTAAAATAGAGGGAGATAGATTCAGACTGGACATCAGGAAAAAAAAATTTCCAATGAGAGTGGTGAAACACTGGAACAGATTGCCCAGAGAGGTGGTAGATGCCCCATCCCTGGAAACATTCAAGGCCAGCTTGGACAGGGCTTTGAGCAACCTGATCTAGTTGGAGATATCCCTGCTTCTTGCAGAGGGGGTGGACTAGATGACCTTTAAAGGTCCCTTCCAACACTAACCATTCTATGATTCTATGATTTCTATACAGAGATCTGTCCTACTACACTTACAGGGCACACATCAGTCAAGGCCCCTGCCTTAGAGTCTGGGTGTGCCCTCAACCGTTGAGGCATGGGAATGGGGCAGCATCCAACCCTTTGGGTGCTTGAGTTGTGACAGGAGTCTCACTGTCATGTGTGACAGTCCCACTGCAAGATTGCCATCCTCAGTCTGCTGTAGGGTGGTGGACCTCTGTGGACATGTCCTCAGTGAGGGACTACTGCTGTTTATACCATCATTTTTTAAGTTAAATATTCAGCAGCACCCACCAATAGCCTTGCTGCTCACATAGCCCCATAGTCTCTTAGCAGTGGCTACTTGCGGTAGCATTACTTTCTGATATCCTGCCCAAAATACCTTACCAGGATGCAATGTGGTTAACAATGTCTCTTTGTTTCTTTCCAGTGCATATCTAAACTGTTACAGGAGGGCAGATGTAGTTCAGATCTCATCTAGCAGTGCTTTCAGATAAGCCTCCCTCATGATAATTATCTGTGCTGCTTTGTCTTTCCAGGGCATATCAGGATCACCGAATCAATTGGAGCTGTGCAGATGCAGACCTTGTTTTATCTGAGCTGTGCTTTCAGGTAAGTTTCAACCTGTGACAAGAATATTGACTTTTTAATGTATAAAACATTTGAAATTGAAGACTTTTGATACATCTAGAGATAACACAAATTGTAATGTGTGGTGCATTCTAGCTGTATCCCAGAAGCACCATTTTCTTTCCCTCTGTCTTACTTCAGCAGGGAACATGACAACTGTAAGTGACAAATCCTTACCCTTAGATCCCAGTTCAGCTCTGTTTGTCAGTACACTGACTTTTGATTTCCCACTTCTGCTTTCCACTCCTGGGTAAGCAGCATACAGAACCTATGTATTCTGTCATATCTGGACCAGATATATCCGATATATTTAGAGCTCAGAGCAAAAGAAAAGGTATGTTTTATATAACTAACACAGCTGAATCAATTGGTCAAGACAGGGAATACTACTGGGAAGATGCATAGAACTAATTTCTCTTCATTTTTTCCATCAAGCTATCCCTGAAGAACTTTATAAATTAATTATGTTCAGACTAGACATCTAGGTAAGTGAGAGGAAAATAAGGATGGCTACTCTAAGATATCTTGAGATGCTTAGGAAAGGAAGATTAAGATCTCTAAGACAATCTGTGGAGGACAGTTTTGTCCTCACAATCAAGTGACACCTTTGCTTACATATCTTGTGAAATATTCTAAACATTATTAGTGAGTCATCTGAACTGTCTCCAAAACAAATGCTGCTGGAAAATGTGTTGCAATGAACAATGTGAAACATACCACATGGCTGTCCATCTGCTTCCAGTCTTACAACTACAAATCATAATCACTGATTTTCATTTATAATTTCATACTGAGATTTGAAGTTTCGTCTTCATTAATGTTTACTAAAACATGTATTCATATACATATGAAATTTTACCTAGTTGTGGAAACATTATTTTTAAGATTTCAAGGTGCAAGAAAAGTTAAGGAAAAAATTTTGTCAATTTTGTAATAATTTGCTTTCAGTACACCAACACTGCTTTGTCTCTTAAATATCTCAGAACCATGTAAGAATTTAGGTGACAGCACATTTCGCTCTGCAGTCCTAAAATGTGTTTTACCTGCTTTGGTACATATAGCCTCTAATTGAGGTACTATACAACTGTCCATCTGCCATGGAAGAAGAGGAGCAACAAAGGAAAATGGTAGTGAAGAAACGAAGGAAGAGTACTAGTTTCAGCTGACAAGGACAGAAAAATCTGGATTTGTCAATAAAGGAGACAGAAAAATGCTAAATTGGGAAGCTGAATAAAAGATGCCAAAGGAAAAGGAAGAAGAAAAACTGTAGAGAAGTACAAGAGAACATATGCACAACATAGCTGTTTAAATATGAGTTTACATTATGGAAATACATCATAATGAAATTATTTAAAATTCTTACAGGGTTAGAATTGTTACAAGATTAGAAATAAAATAGATCATCTAATTTCAAATGTAGATACTACCTACCATCAAGGAAGAATATATTCTCAGTTTTCTAGGTAAAAATTCCACAAATGGCTCACTAAATATTTATTAATCCTGCTCAAAGCACATATATTTCTTTTTAAATATTTGTGTGAACACTTTGTAGTTTGCTTCTTTCTTCAAAAATTGATTCCTCATTGTCACTCACTATCCCGCCTGTGGAAGCACACAGAAAGGCCAAAGCATAAATACTTAATAGGATTCGAATGTACCAATAAGTTAGCCTTCTGTAGAGTACCTGGTGATGAAACGGTCCAAACTATGCCACTCGCATAACCTCATCAGAACAGTCCATGATCACAAGTCCCTTGGCACCAGTCTAAATTGAAACAACACCAGTCTAAATTGAAACAACAATCGCTAGTCAAGCCTAATTGACATCAATCAGTATTTTTATCATGAACTGTGAAACAGATTGAAGAACCTCATCATATCTTCTCAGTAGTTAAAATATGTCATGCATCAGGTCAGTGTACAATGAGGAGAGGGTAATTAGGGGTTCTTTGACAGGATACAGCTAGCCTGTACCACTGAGATGCTGGCAAGCAGATGTGTGAAATTATTTTTAAGGCTAACTTCAGTGCAAAACCCTAAATTATGTGGAGTTTAAATAGATTTTAACACCACAGTGGAAGTGCATTATATGAGGTTATTGGAATTTTCCTGGAAGTAAATTTCTGCTGATGCTTAAAATGCTGACCGAAGGACATGGACTTATTGTGCATCAGAATGGAGCTAATCAATTTGTTTGACTGTTATTTCAAGGTGTCATACAACTATGCATCAGATTTTTCCTTTCCCATTTCTTTCTCATACAAAACCTTATCCAATAAAATGATGCTTAGCATGTACACCAAGTTATGCTGACCAATTTCAGTTCCAAGATTAATGTTGCAAGTTATTTATTTGCAAAGCTGAAGAACTCACGTCACCATGAAGGCACATTCAAGACATCTTCTTCAGGATGGGAACACAGACCATTCTGGGGTTGAGATACTGGTCTGGTGCTCTAGAGTAGTTCCTGAGATGTCAGATTTTCCCTTACATTCAACAAATTTGAATGTAGGGGAAACATGGCAAGCCTTTCCTATAACTGTGCTCCCACACAGTCACTAACAGAGAGGGGTGGTAGAGACCATGTCCTAAAAATGTTTTGGTGCTTTAGGCACCAGTTCAGAAATCCTAGCTACATGTGTATGTTCTTTGCCATCCTAGACCATGAAGTGAGACATTAATCCCAGCTAAAAAGCAGTAGGAACAGGCAAATATCACTGCTACTGTGTGTTGCCTCCCTGCTGCCAAGATTAATTACATACGTAGGGAAGTGCTTGTCATCACTCTGCCAACAGCCTACACTACAATGGAGTGAAGGAAAACGTCTTCTTTCTACAGAGGTCTCAGGCAGAAAAAAGTGAACTAAGTAATATTGATAAATAGGTCAGGTAGTGCTCTCTGCCTCAGCTGGAACAGCTGATTTTCTAGAGGAGACACAACACTAGTACTTGAGTGCACTGGGTCTTAGCTGGTGTTTGACAGATAGCAACAATGAAGCAGCAAAAAAGGATTTGCTGAACAGGAGACAGTGTGAAAGCCTTCATTTTAGAATCCAACAAGCACATGAATTCAGACTTCAAATAAATCCATTTGATTTTAACTCTACCTCTTCGTTTGCTCAGAAATGCTAACATTATCAGTTACTGCTAAGGCCTGATTTTGAAAGCTGTGCCTTGATGCCGTACTCAAGGCATCAGCTCTTACTTGGCTGGTTGTGTGAAAACTTGTAGTCTTCCCTCTTTTCCTCTACACAGCAAACGGTATGGCCTCACATTTGAAATCAGAGCTCATGACCACTCTTACTGTACAATCACGATACTAGTTCTTAGCTTCGTTAAAACATGCAACAAAGGGGTTTACAAGACTGTCAGAAGACTGGTAATCTCAAAACATAATAAGCAATTTCTGAATTTGTAGTGACTGAGGTAAACTTCAAAATACATTGCATGCCTTTTACTGGACATTTGTATCCTCATTTTACAACAGAGTTTGTCACCAATATCTGATTAAGCAGATAATACTACTACTACTGCTACTACTAAAGTGTATGTCTCTTTCAACATCTATGTTATTCTTATCTATTCATTCCCTGTAACTACTGCATATTGACATACTGAACTTGCAAGGACCCTGTTGCAGCAATGGCGTGAACGTTTTGTAAGGCAAGGCCATTCATACCGAGCAGTCTTACAATTGACTACACCTACAGGCACATAGAGATGGCGGAGCTGTACTATGCGTATTGAGTATGGGAAGGTGAGCTTCAAGTTTCTGTCACAGGAGAAAGAAAAATAAAATAGGAAACTATGACTGTGTCACTTCAAAAACTAGCAAATATGGACACAATAGCTGAAACTCTGTGTAGTTTTCAAAGTTACTACATTTTTAATTGATAGTATTACTTTACTAAGCCAGGCTAGCAATATGATTTATTTAAGAAAAGTATGTATTTTTTTTTCATAGTGAAGTAGTGCCAAAATGAGTAAGAAAATAATTAAACCAGAGTTAAAATTTGATTAAGCAGAACAGGAAGAAGGGAAGAGGGAAAGGAGGACAGCAGATAGCATTCATAATTAACATTTATCCCTCTAACAACCATACAATTAAGATCTGGCAGGAAGGGTCAGGAAAATCTAATGATTTCCCAAAAAGTCAGGATCGGATGAAGCAGCAAATTGCAGGTTTTTATTTGAGATCCAGATGAATACACAGGTCGCATAAGCCAAATCCTAAAGTGAGTTTTCCTGTCTTTGTGAAGCTCAGTTGGCTGCAAACAAGATTGATGCAGTGACATCCTCATTCATCTTTTTTTTTTCAACTTTTTCATTTATTTACTGCCTTTGATGTTGTGCAGCAGGCTTATGTCAGGGAAAATTAGCCACTTATGCTCATCAATAATTACACTAACTTTCTTGCAAGCTGGGGCATTTCTCTCCTAGGGCCAGAATTTAAAAAAAGAATTTGTGGTAGTGAATTGGCACTTAGATAGATAATAAGTACTTAAATCAGAAGCTGTAACTCTGAAAATACCAGTTTAACTGTTATGTCACCCTAATATAGGCATCTTATTTTTACTTTCTTAGCTTGTAAAACTGCTTCTTTATTTTCAGGAGGCAAACACATAAGAAGAGAAAGCACCTCCCAAGTAATCCTCATGACTGTAGTGTGCAAATTTTAACACCTCTACTATCCTTGCCATCTAGCCGATTCAATGCTTTACTGCATTAAAAATAATAAACCTGAAATCTAAGGCTTTTTAATTGAAAAGGAACATCACACTACTGCCAGGACAATGCAGCTAATACAGTTAAACTTGAGCAAGTAGTCTGTTCTGTGCTAAACCATGCCATTGGCTTTTTATACAGACTTAAGTATCCAGGAATCAATAAAGAGCACTATACAGTACAGACACCTCAAACTGGGTTCTTTGGCTTCTGCAACAAGGCTAGACACCTAAAACTTTGGCACTGCACTCAGTAGTCCAAGCAATATTTTCTAACAGTGGGTGTAGGGGATGGGCAGAGGAGAAATGGAGCCACGTCTGTGAAGGAAGAAAATGGTAGGGTAGAGCAACAGTGAGAAGGCACCCGCGTCCCTCAGAAGGCAAAGGGAGAGATTAACCAATGTATGCTTATTCAGGTTTAGGTGGTCTTGATGAATACTATCTTTGCTGCATTATATGATATAGTTGAATACCTACAATTCCATTTACTTCCCTCTCACATCAGATTTTTACATGCATGTCTCTAATGGTGGGTGCAGAGAAAATCCAGCAGGCTTTGTCCATGACAATCCCTGAACAAGAGTTAAGAGGGGTGCAGTGCAAAGACATTGATTGAATCATACAAGTCACCTCTGCATGATAAAGCTATGCTAAAAGTTCTTCTTTAGCCTTTCTCTCTCAGCTGAATTTCCTTGTATTTTAAAGGGCTATCATGGCATTTCCCTACTTTGCACAGGAGAGCAGACCAAATGTATCCAAATGCAGAGTGTGTTCAGATTCTACAGTTTTAAGTGCCGTGCTTAAATAAGAGGAGTCATAGTGCCTAAATCAATAAGTACATTAAGTTGAAGAGAGTCTATAATGTGAAAGGACACATGTAAATTCTGATAACTTGAGACAAGGACAAGTTGTTGCAGAACCAGGGAGCGTTAATTTCCCAGTGCTCCCACTCTTTTCAGTCCTGAATAGAGGGAAGACATGAGATCGCAGACTTTATTTTCAAAAGATTTCCTTTAAACAGCTGCAAGACTAGTTCATTTAGCTATAATGGCAGCTGTAATTTTAATTCCATAATATTTGGTATGTTTTTCTACATATTCATTTATCCCACTTGTTATGTAAATGTTGTACTTGGTTATTAAAACTTAAATGTGACAGACAAGTTGGTATTTCAAAGGGGGCTATTTCAAATCAGTGAGTCATTTTACTAGGCTTTAAACTGCTTCAAGAGACCCGATGCCATAAACTTCAATTTAAAAAGGTTTTGGCCATATATAATACCAGTCTGATTTACTGCGAAGTCCTCTTTCTGAGCACATGCCCTTGTTAACAGTATATGCTTTCCCAGTGCAAAAATGAAGGACTAGCTATTTATAATAATTCTAGAAGTATTTCAATAATTTTAGAATGAACATAGGTTTTTTTTTGTTTTGTTTTTTAATATGATAAAACCAGATGAACTGAAAGGATGTTTTGTATTTCACAACCTTTGCAGAAGCAGTATTGACACTTTTACTGTAAATGAGAGCTTTTATTTATGCTCTTCCCTACGTGCTAAGCAGAAGTTAGAACACAGAAAAATAGCATACCCTTGATTTGTTCCCATCACTTCCATATTCCATAGCCCATAAAAGCTAATGTACTATCAATTAGCATTATTAAAATGAATTGTATCATTGTTTTAACATAAAATAATTATATTACACAACATGTTTCTCATGTCATCATGGTCTGTTAACAGTCCTGATGCCTATTTACAAGGGCTCATAAAAGCTACTGGACACTGGGGAGCAGTTTTTGTGGCTTCTGAAGTACAATTTTCATTTAAGCTATTCCACACTACCTTTAGTGCTCTTACAGCAACATCACTTCTCTGTAAATGGATCAAAATAAGCCTTGTTGATGGCTAAATGTGCCATGGAATCGCATATGCACAAACGCTTGTTGTCATGCAAACTGAGAGAAAAATCAAGCATAGAAGATGGCGATGTGAAAAAAAGCAGGGTAAGTATTTGATGTCAAAATTGAGCATTGAAAGTATTTTCTTTCTTCCTCTCATGAAAATTTTATTTGTCTAGGCGCCCTTAAAATCTGGTAGTACACAGAGTAAAACTGTAGATTTTGCTTTCTGGGTGCTACATTACTTAGATGTTATTGTTTCACAGTCACTTTGTTAGATCGTAACCTTGCTTGATTTCCATTCCCAGCTACGATAGTTTAAGATTATTTTTTGACAATGTAAATTCAACATTCAAAATATATGTATATAGCTGTCTATAAATCATAATACACAGAGTGAGCAACATCCATCAGCTTCATATGTCAATGAAACTCTTTTGTTTGAATTTGTTCCAGTTCTGTGAAGCTTGTTCACTTCTCCGCATAGGATAAATCAAAACAATTCCCAGAGATTTACTTTCTTTCTCCTGACATTGTAGTTTTTGGATTAATGTTCTCAGTGTTTGTGTAAATGTACCCATACATTTTTTCTGGGCTGTAGGAACATAAGGAAGAACTTGGAAAAGTTTTTCTAAATAATTTTCAAACATTTTTTACAACAACTTGCTGCATCAGTCTGGGACCAATGGTCTGGAGATCACTAGGTAAGGGAGGGGAAAAAGAAGGAAAGAACTTTATATATTTAAATTAAACCTCTTTGGTTCTCCATTACTTGGCAATTTGTTGAGCCATTTACCCTTCTGTAGTCTAAATCTAGTGGGAACAAATTACTAATGCTTGCAATCTAAATAGTTTACTTAAACAAAAAACTGCACAAATGGAAAATATGCAGTTTTATAGAATTTTATTCCTCCTTTTCTGACTGAGAATGAGACTGATGTGCCATTGGGAGTACCTAAGAAGTCTGAAAGGCACATCATGAGTCTCCTAGCAGATGATTCTCTGATACTTCAACATATCACCATGTGAGCTGTAAGCTGTAAGTTTCTCCCCACAATAATTATTTGTACATTCAAGACCATGCTTTGCATCTTAAGAACTTTTTCATCTTCATCCCTACTTGACCTCCCTTCATCTCTACACAAATATCTACCTTTATATTTTGGTCAGTTTTTCAGATTTTATCTGATTAAACAAAGGAGTCACTGTCATTGCAAGTATAAGAAACACACAAAATTGTGCTAACAAAATATTGAAAACTCTACGGAAATGTTTAATGCGGGGGGAGGGAATCTGTTTTGGGATAATTTTCTCTAAATTCAACTTCTTGTCAGCAAATATATTTAAGTAAGAGCAAAACTAAGCTAATAGTAACTTCAAATGTAAGGTAAGACTGTCTATGAATAGGAAATAAAATAAGAAGTAATTGAGCGGAAAGATCTTGGATAGAGACAGTTAGTCGGACAAAATGTATTTATCAGATGTTCCCACCAGATGGGTAAGGCAATATATCTTTTTATACCAATATCCTTTAATAATAAAGTTATGCACTAATTATACTGGGTTTTTTTCTACTAAATTGGTCGTACTACCTTCCCAAATGATTTGTTTCCTCTTTTTTTTGGTGGGGTTTTTTTTTTTTTTTTTCTGTTTTGGAAGTGTCAGTATATAATAATTAGAAGTACTGATACTTTGACTGAAGCACGTTATATGGCTCCTAGCATAGGTCACTAAAGTATGAACATGATGGTACTGCCACACAGTACTTAAAGACATAGAAACATAGAGATAAGGAAGACATTCTTTACAATGAGGGTGGTGAGACACTGGAACAGGTTGCCCAGAGAAGCTGTGGATGCCCTATTCCTGGAAGCGTTCAAAGTCTATTGAGAGTTTAGACATGGTAGCCATGAAATTAATTCTCTGAGCAGTTTTTCTTCCTGTTTGTGATGTAAATATACTCTAGCCAACCTATATGAGGGCATCAAGAGATGTCTAGGCCAGACAACTTGGTAAAGTTGGTAAGTATATTTATTAAAATAGATAGAGAGATAAACAGATAGATAGATAAAGAAATTGCAGCAAATGCCAGTGTTACTTTGCCATCTCAAGCATGAATTTCTTGAAACTTATACATATTAACTAATTGAAACATAGTTTTACTTACCAAGAGACAGCTGCATCTTATTAGACATCAGTGTAAATCCAGAGCATTTTTATATCATTTTCTCAGTATCTTTCATAATGTTTTTCCACGTCATTGAAGAAGAATATTTTCTTTTATATTTGTATTAAAGCTACCAAGGCAAAGAAAGTTTGGTTTCCCAAGCTGTTGATGCAGTCATTGATCATAAGATCACAGTTCACAAAAGAAATTGAGCATCACAGAATACATTTTACATTAAAAAAAAATACTGCTTTTGATTTCATGATCACCATATTAACAAGAAACTAAATTCTAGTGTCATAGATGTGCGCAATACTCCTACTGAAAACAAGTGAAACAGAACACAAGACCTGAGAGGAAAAAATAACCTATATATTGTAAAAAGACAGACCTCTTCCTGCTTTTTTGTAGCAATGTCCAGCAGAGTTATATAATCTGAGATATATTTCTAGATTGGCACTTTATCCTTATTTGTTGTTAACTCACAACAATCAGGTATTTCAGCCTGAATTTGTACTTTAGTTCACTGTTCATTCACATATTTAAGATCCTTGCCCCAGATTTTAATTTGAGGACTCAAGTACCGCAACTACCAAGTATCAAGAAAAACTGATAAGTCAGAGCAAGATAGTGTGAAAGGTAACGCTCTCGATCCTTCTCTGCTGTCTGAGAATGATGATAGCCAGTGAATGCCTCTCCTCCTCTCCAAGCAAAAATCCCATAAATGAGCTGAAACCAGAGGTATCAAGCTAACCTATTTGACTTTGGGTTTAAAAAAAAAAATGGCAAAGTACTCGCACATATGTCTGGGATACATGATGTTAATTAGTATGTCAAGAGCAGTACTGCTTGTGAAACTTCCCCTATTCCCATCCAAAACTAATGTTTTAGCTTAACACCTTTTATTAGCTAAATTATCAGGTGGGTACAGCAATGCCTGTCACTTCACATTGGGAGGGAACATGGAGGAAAAGCGATGGTGTGGGCTTTGAAGCACAACCGACAACTAAACGGTAAATCACTTCCCAGCTGATGATACTCTTGTATGTATGTGTCCTAATGTTGTTAGGAGTCTATCCGCATAAAAGTCCTACATTATGGCCTAAATGACAGATGGCGTGTGTTAGGGCCAGACCCAGTATACCTAGTGTAGGTACTGAACTAAGCACAACACTCAATGAGAATGCTGTGAAAATGATTAATATGCATACTTGGGCTTTTTTGTAAATATTTACTTTGTGACGCTGTACTTGCAAGAGGTAAAAAAGAACAAAACACACAATTGGAAGAATAAAAAAGTAGCAAAAAATTTTAAATGTATGAACCCACTTTTGGAAAAGAAGAATGGAATAATTCTTAAGGTAGAACTTCTTAGGTCTAGCTCATATCCTTAGTAAAAAAGTATGAGCTGGCAGATTATTAGATGAGGTGAACTGGCCTAGTTCTATTGAATTAAATTAAGCCACAATGATTTACCTTAAGTGAAGATCAGGACTTTAACCCATACGTGTAACTTAATACTAGTAAGTGGGAATCTTAACTTTAGTGAGACTGCTCGGGTGATTCTTTCATTTCTTGGATGGTTCTCTCATTTCATACATGATTAAGTGATTTCCTACATTAATATCCAAAAGAAAAATAATTAAATGCAGAAAGCTCAATAATGTACAGTACTTAGCACTTTCAATTCTACGGAGGTTAATTCAGGCTGAAGAATCTCAGTATATTCAGGACAAATGCCTAGAAAACAATGAACTCCTAAGAATTAGGCATCCTATTTTGTGAATTATTTTAATTATGTTATGTTTTTTAACATCATATGCATATATTATTTTCTTTAACGTCTTGGTGAACTGTTTGACAGACTGAGTTAGATTCCATTTCCTAGTATATGTTGATCTTAGAAGAGCTTTCACAGATATAAACTCATGCAATAAAGAGACACTAACTCTATCACATTTCACTTGAAAAATTCATATAAAGTATCCTGCAGAGAACACAGTCAACGAACTGAAATCTCACTAAAAGGCTATAACAAAGAGTAATGAAAACTAATGATGAAATAAGTAGATGGGAGGTATCTTGTGCTTACTCTAGAGGCCAGAGTTCTGACCTCCATTTAGTATGCTCATTGATAAACTGTAAGAGAGATGAGAATATTAATGAAGCACATAGAGGATGTTAAATGAAAGGATCTGAGATACCTGTTCGAGATGTATGCCAAATGTTCCGGATAAGTGGGAACAAGGAGACTAAATGAAGCTGATATACAGCTTAACCTTTGTGAACTGCTTGTGTGAATATACTTCTGCTGTGGCTTTCTGCTGCAATCACCTACCCTCTTAACAACTTTTTGCCTTTGTACTTTCAGATTTTTCTTTATATAGATGCTTTTATACATCTTCATTGACTAGTTCCTGCACAGTTTCTGCAGTTGCTTTTCAAAATTTCCAGTTTATTTTTTCTGAAACTACATATTAATTTATAGCATAGTAATCTCAAGAACTGTTAATGCACCTGCAGGTAATACGAAACTCTATTTTACTCACTGTTTTGAGTGAGCAATGGAACATGCATCAGAAGAAACACATGGAACATCTAAAGAAAATTTCAGATATGACCAAATGATAAGAGTTTATTTCTCCAAAGTATAAAGAATGATAAATTAGCTACAGATTTGACAAGATAATAAAAATAGCACCCTAATTATCTCAGTTCTTTCTGTACAAGCAGAAATTAAGAATTAAAGCAGTGTGAAAATGACCGATACTGTATTTTAGAGCGTTCAGTTTTTAACTTCTCTCACTAGATTGGTTCAAGATTCTGATTTTTTGAAGACAAAGTTTTGTTTGGATGTTATTCAAGGTACCATTAAAAAAAATACTGTCCTAGAATACACAAAATAAGAGAATGATTCACCTAGCCAGGTATAAATATATACATCTGACTTTTTCATCGATATCTTGCTTCTGTAATCAACGTTAAAAAGTAGGCCTCTCTGAGGCTTCGCTCATCTTGTTCTAAAGTACATGTTTAAAACAAGATGGAAAAATTCTGGTTTCCTAAAGTACGTTCTCATTTTTTCAAATAGAAATGTTTAAATCCATAAATATCAAAGCAGAATATTTAAAAATTTTTACAGTAGTTCATCCAAGTTCTTTTAGTCAAATGAAGTTTCATTAGAATAAATAGATTTATCTAAACAGCATATCTTCGGGGAAAATAATTTTGATACAAACTTTCCAATTCTCTCTGTTTCTCATATGTATAATGTTTTAAGGTAGATTCATGCTGTTTCTAACTGCTTTTTTTTTTTTTTTTAAATAATGGATTTGTATTCTAAATTAAAGCAAAGAAACACTAGTGTTGATTTCTTTGTTGTTGTGTCTTATGGCATGAATAGCAATTTGTAAAGACCTTGTATAGTGTCTGAAATAGATCGCCTCAGACATTTTAGTCATTAGGTTTGTTGCTGCTGAACTCTTACTCACCAATATTCTTAACAGGATGTTTAAGATGATAGCTTCAATACTGCTTCTTTTTTCTCATTTAATTTCCTTTGCTCTTCAGAGTCACTAAAGCTTAAGCATTTATATACTTACAGAATCTCGTGATGTTGAATCACTATCTGGTTCTTGGGTGAGAAATTGATTCAGTACAAATAAGCAGAGTAATAAATCATTTCATCCCCTTTGTTTAATGCCTTGAAGCCCTTTTGTTCTTCTTTTACCTTTAACGATAGGTCTTCATTGGCTTTAAAAAAAGTTACAAAACCATAATCAAAGCTCTCCACAGGTTTCCTAGGTCCCTGAACATTGGAGTGTGAATGATCAAGTCCTCTTTTTTTCAGTGCTTAGTTGCTAATACATTATACTAAAGCATAGTGAACGCTGAAATTGTTGAATTATCAACAATAGAAACAAAAAGTTTACAGGTATATTATGATGTACATATATTTAAATAAGGGGTTTTGATTAACTTGTAAAGCTCTTGAAGTAGTGCTATAAATAAGTAAAAATTTTTCTCTGTCACTCTATGTGCTTAAGGAAATTGTACAGTCCAAAATTAAAAAAAAAAATAGAAAGAGAGAAGATAAAATTATATACAGTTAAAAAAAGAGGGGATGAATTAGTGTTCCCCAAATATAGCTGTCTAAAAGATGATATTCTGATACAGGTTATGTGACTAGGCTCTCGACGGACAACAGAGACCTTGCGAATGATGTCTAATATTTGTGGGAGTAACTGTCTTCCAAATGCACTTATTTCTTTCCTTTGGTTAAAGAGGACATCAAGATGATTAGGTCAGATTAGGCATAATAATAGAATATACAAATACCACTCCAAAAGATAATTATGTTAGGTTGCACCATAAATAAATTTGTGTGCAGATTCCTTTTATTTTATACTTCCTCAGGAAAGAAAGCAAAATGTATCTATTAAAAAAGTATTCCTGAAATACCTGATCATCTTCAGGGGTAAAAAATATGTCAAGATCTGTTCTTTATTACTTTTCTGTATTCTCTCTCTCTTACTTTCTGGATGTTCTCAGCTGTTAGATATAGTACATGGGGGTCATTGAGCTACATGCAGACATACTTCATGAGGACAAGTGAACCAGTGTTCATGTGCATCCTGCAGGTCTCCCTGGCAAACAGAAAGGAATGGGCACTTCAGGGTAGCGATTCATTTCATTCTAAAGCAGACTTGTAAAATAATCTGGATTAACTGTACTCTATTTGTCTACATTCAACTACAAAGACAGCATGAGGTAGCTAGATCAAATGCAGAGATTTACAATACAGGCATTTAAAGTTAGGTAATGTTATTCCTCCCGTGTGAGACATTATTTCAGATTAATAGTTTATTTATGATATACTAAAGATCTGATTATATCTTGTCTAGGTCTATCTAAGAGAAGTTTAACCTGGTTGTGTGAAATACTAATAGCTGTGTTCCTATGGCACAGCAGAGCTCAGCAGAGAGCTATTTTTCCAGATTCTATGGCTGGCTTTGAACTCAAGGTCTGCTGTGCGAGGCTGTCAGTGCTGGTTACCTAAAAGTTAGTCTCAGGAGTTTTAATCTTGTCTTAGGCTGCATGCACATATAAAACATTAAAGTTTAACAGTGCTTTGGGCAACATTCATTTCAGCAATTCTTGTTTCATGTGAACTTTCTAATAACCAACCATTTTTAATCTCCTCTGTCCAGGTTATTTGGCTTGAAGAATGCCTAGGGACTACCAAGGTTAGCATTTTTTTTTTTTTTTCTGGAGCATTCTTTAGGAATTGAAGTAAAAAATACTTTGTAAAAAAGTGAATCTGAGACTTCATGTAGAAAATATTTCTGCTGACATTCAAGGCTGAAAAAAACCTTCTACTTCTGTGGGCTTTGAACATTTGTAACCCCCTAACTACTTAACTGATTTTCCTCTAAACACCCAAAAAAAAAATTCTGGTAAGAAGTTGAATTAAAAGAATGATTTTATGTGTTAGAAAAAATGTCCTGAAGTGTAATCTTAAATTCAACTTTATATATAGCATACTAAAAATCCTTACTCCTTTACAGTAGTGTACATTTGTAAGCCTCAAAGTGTTTCTGAAAGAAAGAAAACCTACCATATCACTTAAAATATCATTGTATTCAACTAAAAGTCAAAATTCCAAGCAAGATCAGAAAAATCAAAGACTAAATAAATGGTCTTGCCTTATGTTTTGACAGTGTTTCTATGGGCACAGTCTCCAGGTGCTCTTATATTTATTCTGAGGTGGAGAAAGAGAACAGAGAATGTCACAGGAATGTGGCTTATTTCCTCTGTAGTACAAGGAACATCACTTGTTCTCTTCACTTATGGAGGAAAAGTTTCAGTGCATCTTTTCAGTTAGTCATCTAAGGCTTGAATGGATATTGTTCGTGTCCAAACCTTCTAGTCTAATACTACTTCAAGTCAGAAACAAATTGTCCAGTGAAATAGTGATAAAGGTGCCAGTCCATGAATTTGCCACAGGCATATGTACAAAACACCTGAAACAATTTTACCTTTTCAGAGACAAATCCAGCTCAAGTGAGTTAAGTTTCCAAATGCAAACAGAAGTCACATTTCTGAACATAGGAGAACACATAGTCGTACCTGATAATATTCAGCTCTTCCCTTCCACTAAATCTCAGCAATGAAATATAGAGATCAAGTGGGAATGTTAGGGTGATAGTAAAGCTGTTGGTATCAAAGCTGTTGGCAGTAAGGTCTTTGGAGTAAGAATTTCGTAAGTTTGTTACTCGAATTCTGTGAATGCATATATAAGTATCAATGTCTGAAGAACGGAGAAGCAGGAGCACTGGTCCTTATTAATCACTTTCCTTTGTGTCACCATCCCTCCATTCACCTATCATCATGGAAGACAGGTAGGATGATTCTGCAACTCTGAATAAGTATGTAGTTTTTATGAGCAAATGACAGTGGTGTGGTATGTATTATAAGCACATATTCTGTCCATAGAGATCTGAACTCCTCTGTGAGTTTAAACAACTGTTTTGAAAAGAATTATCTCATTTAATGTCTATCTGCTCTTGTCAGTAAAGGGGAAAAAAAATACATACATATGGAACCGAAAAAAATAAACCCAAGGAATTATAAAAAGGATCAAATCCCAAATCCATCTCATTCTGAATACTAATTTTGCTAGCTACAGCGGCCGTTATCAGATCATGCAGAAAGGCACAAGCTTCTGACTCTAATGACTAGAGATTGACTTTTCCTTTTTTTTTCTTTTTTTTTTTTTTTTAATGTAAGCTTTGTCTGTCTGCTGCCTGTTGATGATTCACTTTTTTGACAAATATTGCATTTTAATATAGTGTGGTCTAAGAGAAAGGCTTTCCTTTTAGTCATGAATTTCAAATTATTCACAATTGAAAGGAAATTGGTTTAGAAATAGAATTTATAAATCAGCTGGCCAAACCATCTAAAATTGGAGTTGTTCTAAAGCAGAGTATTATTATTCCAATAAAAATCTACCCTATTTTCTTTCTTCAATACAGTAAGTTTAAAAAGGAATAAAATTAAAGTCCACATATTTTTCAATAATAATAAAACTTTATTGCTTTATGACTTGAATGTGATGAATTTTGGTTTAGAATTTTGACTGGCAGCAAAAGAAAATTATGTTCTTACTTTTCCCAAGGGAAAGAAAATAGTTAGATTTGTATATTTTATTTGTTCTAGGGCACTTAAGCCACATCTTTTTTGTAGGGTGAAGTTACAGCTTATCATTTTGCTGGTGTAATTCGTTCAAATATATTTATAAAATAAAACAGATGAGTACATTCATTTGTGATGTAAGCCTCTCAGTGGAGAATGGTTGCATATGATGTGTTAGCACTTTGAAATGAAGACAGTTGGCATATGTTTACATCGTGTGTTGGGTTTATAATAGACAGAATAATTTGATACTATTAGTGTATTCTTTTCTGGATTCACTGCCTATAGTCTTAGAGAAGAAGGATATTTATAGTATCAATATACTTGGATTTCAGCAATGATAAATTGTTTTTATTGAAGACAACTTTAAGTTTGACCTAGTTAAGTATGATGTGGCTCCCATAGTCTGAAATGTTATTCTTGTCTTAAACAATGTATTTTCTCTGAAACAGATTTTCTGTTCAATAAAAGTCTAAAAAGTGTTTTGCAAAATTCATCTAAAAATCCATCAGATCATGAAAGCTCAGTTGAAAATCTTGGAGCCAAGTCAAAATAAAAGAAGAATGGGTAGTAATTTTGTTATTTGCTCTTTCATTGCTGTTGTTATTTCTTCTTTAAATTGAAAAAAAAATCCATTAAATAAAATAGCAGTTTAATTTGAAAATATTTTAAAATGTAGGACAAATAGAGGCAGTGAGAAATTTTATATATTTTCCTAAACCATTAAAAAATTATTTTTATCATTAATCAGGAAAATAAAATAGCCAATTTGACAGTTTTTCTTTGGATAGATTTTTTTCAGTTAAAAAATAATGAATAGATCTTTCTTTAAGGATAATTACATTAGTGAGGGCATTCTGGTCTGTTAGAGATCCTGCAAGCTTCAAATACGTCTGCTTGACTCAAAACAGGGGTAGAATTATTCTTTAGCTACTAGATTTGGGGAACAATTACTAGGGATGTAAGATTTTCTTAGCCAATAGCATTTCAGAAAAATAGTCTCAGAGCAGTTAGGTTGATTCTTCCCTGGGCAAAATAATTTTTTGTATTTTCTTTCCTGTCTTGAAAAGCCAATTCCTTCCCCCACCCCACAAAACTCAGAGTATTCAAAAAATTAAGCTAGGAATGAGAAATAGAAGTAACTCAATTAGGCATTAAAAAATTAATATGGTTCTAGAATTTTGTTTTTATAGAAGTATTATCTTTAGTTATAGAATCAACTTACAACAAAGGCCAAAACTTATTGTATGAAAAGAAATGAGGAGTGATTACTATAGATACAACCACAATTACCACATAGGAAATTATACAGGAATTAAAATTGACCTGTTTCTGAGATGCCTCAGTGTAGTAATTTTGGAAGTAGATAACTTCATAATCTAACAGACTGATAAAGGAGTAGAGATTATGTTATTGCCATGGAAAGGCACAGTGTGCTGGCTGATACGTGTGAAACCTGCCAAGTTCTCAGAATAAACCTGAGGGAAACTAGCTGAGTATGAGGGTAGGTTGCACAGTGCTTGATGGACAATGAATTTTTATCCGGAGCCTCAGTTTTCTCTGCCTGTGACTTCATTAAATTACTTCCTCCAAAGATCCTGGTAGTTGATGACTCCCTCTCACTTCAAATGTATTTTGCCTCAGAGCCAGCAGAATCCACAATACAGTACCAACAGCTCTAAATTTTCATTCTGTGCTTTTCTCCCTTCATTGGTATTCCAAACTCCACCTAATTCAATGTTGTCTGTTAATTCATGAATATTGCATTTACTCCCTCTCTTCAGTCATTGATGGAGATGTCAAGCAAGGGTTGGGACTGATCCCCAGAGCTGCTCCAATGCACACAAGCCTCCCACCACATGTACAACAGTTGACTATTGCTCTACAGCTTTTTTTAAGGTTTATAGTCCGCAGGACAGCAGCCTTTGGTGAATAAAGCTTTTCAACTACGACTTCATGTGACAATATGCCATGCTGAAGCTCATGCACAACTTAGCATTTTCTTAAAACTATTTATTTAATGTTGAAATATTGCAAGACACATTTTGTTTTCAGATAAATCTACCTAATGTACTGCAGTAGAACACCCACTTGTTTATCATTTTTTTACAGATATATGTTAGTAAGTACTATAATATCTTCTCATAATCAGACAGATTACTTGTTTGTTTGTTGTTTTTCTTTCCCCTTTCCCCCAGCTGTTGACAGCACAGACAGAAAATGCATCACTACAGCAGCGTTTGTCCAAAGTAGCTCTTAGATTTCAAGTGAAGCGGGAATAATTATAGGCAATGTTTATCATTTGTGGAAACTCCAGAAATTCTCAATTTAGATCTGGAGGCATCCACTTTTTTGAAGCTTAACCCTAAATGATTAGGTTAAACTTCATGTGTAAGAAGATTCCAAAGTGTAAGAGAGAAAACTTAATTCTAACAGAATTTCAATGCATTTTATTTGTGTTCAGTACTATACTCCTTCAGGCTCCTAAAATCAAAGAATGGCAGAATGGAACAGGAGCTGCAACATTTTACCATTACTGGCATTGAATAGCAAAAATTAATGTAACCTATTACATACTTCAAATTTAGGCTTTGTATGTTAATTCATTCTTTTGCTATTATTAGCTCAAATATAATGTTCTAAATCACTCATCACTTGATAAAAAAAAATAGATTTCATATTGCTTCTGTTCCTATGCATTTCTTTCATGTTATTTAACAGTTTTCTGCATGAATATTGATCAGCTGTATACATAAACAACATTTTACTTTGCTCTTCAAATTGTTCTCCATTTTGACAAAGTGGTTAGACTGAAATGCTTTTTATTCCCACAGATATGTACAAAAGTGTATGAAAACAACATAAGGAGTAACTTACAAACTTCCTGAGTATAACAACTTCCATAAAATTTTTTTTGGGTTAGAACACCCAGTTCTAACATAAAAACTAAGAGCTGCATAGGCCAGCCCTCCTCAAGGGGGAGGTTTTAAGATGTTTAGCACAATAAATGCATAGAATAAATGCAATAAAGTAGTTAGAATATGGGGATGGGAGGTGGTAGGGTTGGGAGTTTATTGAAGAATGCTTGCCTGTTTTTTAATTGTAAATTAATGGTGGTTTTTTGCTTCTAGATGACGGTGAAACACAGTGTAGGATGGTGGAATAAAGGCAGTGTCCTTAAACTTTATTCACAGGAATAGTGTCAACAGCTGTAAAAGAGCTAGTCTGGCTGGGATACAGAGTCATCATGGAGCGTACAATATGCCCTGGTTCTACTACACTGCATGCCAGTGAGTAGCAGCTGCCTAAACCGAGATAGTATTTTCCATCTTTCTCCATGTCCCATTGCCTGGATGGCATTGGTGCCAGCAGCAGCTGGCTTCAGCTTTTCCCTGCTGTGACTTTCCCTCATCTGTTCAGGGATGAGGCTGGAACTGGCTGCTGTAGAAACAGAGAAAGACATTCATTAGGGAGCAGGGGAAGCAGCAGCTGAGTGGCTGCTGGAAAAAAAGCCTGCATGAGGCTGACATGCCATTCCCTGAAGGTCAGAAGCAGCTGTGGGGAGGAGGAAAGGAGAGGAAATTTCTCTGACGTCATCTTACTCAGAGGAGAACAGGCATTTCTGTATATATGTGTCTGTATGAAAATTTAGGGTCTGTCTCCTCTGTCAGCTCCTACCGTTCCTCTGTCAAAAGCCTCCATATTGAACTGTGTCCCAAGGGGCAGGGAAGTGAACAGGGAGTTTGTAGAGCAAAAGACTGTATCCAAAGATGACTATGGAGGAAGACAAAGCCTTGGAATCAATTTATGATGTTGTCTCCACTATGAAATTAAGTTTCCCAGGGAGGTCATTGTTTTCCAGGGAGAACAACACAGCTAGGGAACAGGAAGGGTTGCTGAGACCTGCTACTCAGACCTCCCAAGCAATCCCGACCAAAAGTTTAACAGTATTACAATGGCTGTGGATCCTCCCTCTGCCTATTGTGAAAGATTAAAATAATAACTGTCATCACTAAAATCACTTCTTTGAAAGAAGGAAATACAAATAGTGACAAAAAGTGGCCAGTAAGCGTATAAAAGGATGGGGAAGAAGAGTCCAAGTAGAACAAAGTGCATACATATAGGCCAATGTTTGATCTTACCACTTTTAATAGTATCATGTCACATACCTTGTGCATGCTGCTGCTGGAATTTAACACAATGAAAGGAGCAGGTAGAGGCTGTAGTTACTAGAGTGAAACTGTGGACACAAAGGAAGAAGAATAGGAACTCTGGGAATAAGAAAAGGTAAGATGGCAGATCAAAGATAATAAAGAACAGCTGCACTTCTGAAACTCCTTTTTGGACTGAACACTTCCGATTCTCTCTATGGCACAATAACCTAATTTTAACAGTTGCTGGCTGAATTTAAAATGATAGGGGTAGAAAGGAAAGAGAAATATTTTGGTTTTCCTCATCTTACATGACACAAGACAAGCAGCCCACTTAAATAACAGGATATCCTCAGTATATGTCTTAATTCAACTTAGAGTGGAAAAGGAGGAAAACATAGTCCAAATAGAAGCTTAGCCTTTTATTTACATGCTTTGCTGCCACGTATCTGACTGCTTGCTTTACCTTTCATCAGCCACTTGTATAGTAATCCCGCTGAATCCAAACTCTATGATGTGCTAGGAATTTCACCACCAAATTTATCTTTCTTTTCTCTGTCAGTCTCTCAAGAAGGTAGCATAAGCCCTTTCATTTGTATTTTTAACGTAACTTAAAAGCCAAAGGAACTACTGATCATCTCAATTGTTCATAAAATTCCTGAAGCAGGCACTTAGGTCACACACATTGTTGACTGAAGTTTTATTTCAATTTCTTCTGCCTAAAGATCTGAATCCCTACATATTCTCACTTTAGGTGAAATAAGGTCCCAGACTTAACAATGGAATGTGATAGAATCCAATGATTTTTTAAAAGTTGCATAGAATAATTCAAAATTTTCTAATATAAAGGAAAAATGTTCTTGTTTTCCACTGTTTGAATGAGCAGTTTTAATTTTCAACTATTAATTATTTTACAGTATTTTGAAAACATCACGACAATAATTTATCTTGTGCTATAGTAAGCTACTTTTAAAAAGAACATTTAAAAAGAGTGGAATATTAAAAATGTCAAAATGAGATAAATACAAATTCAGTTAGGAGTATGTAAAAGTTAGTAAGATGCTGAAGTTTATTGTGTGGAGTTCCACCTCACTGGAGATAGATCTTTTTTTCTGCAGAACTTTTTGGGGGTTTTGTGATAGCTTTGTTTTCAAAAGAGAAGAAGAAATATTACGAAAGTAAAAATACCATAGCACTCTAATGGATTTAATGGATCTTTAAATGTGACAACAATTTATTCAGGAGCTTTAGTCTGTACTAACACACATTCCTCTTTCTATTAGGTAGGCACAGTAAATCTGAAATAATGCATATATAAGCCAGAAACACCTGACAACCACTCTATTCGCCCATATAAAAAAAAAAAAATCCAAGAATTTGCTTTTAGAGTAGGGTTGTAATTAATTTATAATTTATATCTTGATTTTCTTTGTGACTGCCTTTAATTCCAGGATAATATTCACATCGATAGACGTTATTCAACTGTTGTCCATGCATAGAGAAACTAAACGATATAAAACAGTAAAGGTATTTAAATTTCTTTTTCTATAATTTACTTTTTATGAGAGAATTTATTTTGCTTTCTCAAGCACAAAAACCAAAGAGAAAAGTAATTTAAAGTAGCAGAACATTCTGAAATGGATTACATAATTTCTTCAGGTTTGATTTTATTTAACAATTGTAGGAACAGAAAACTTTACATTCTCTCAAATCCATTTGCCTTAGAGTAGTACTTCCTAAGTACCTCTCAGCACCTTTTCATGCTCTCATTGATTCTTCACTTATCAGCGTCCACTAATTTCTGCCACCTATCTGGAATTTGCTCTCAGCAAAACTTCTCTGAATTGCTTTCTTAGAGGATACCAAAGACAGAAACTACTGTTTCTGAAATTTACCTATTAGACGGCAATAGTGAGAAATGTTATGTTTTTATTGTCCTATTAAATGTGATTTTGCCCAGTGTCATGTGAAAGAACAGCCCCTGGGTTTCTAAGACTGCAGACAGATCTGCTATCCCTAGCTTTCCCATACAGTGGTAGAAGAGTGATATTTCTAATTCCTAGACAAGACTCATCAGTAATACCAGAAGAAAATACTAATCTGCACCTGCTAAAAGACTGTTTTTATGGTGGTTTTTATTCTTCAAAAGTCTTCGTGAAGATCAAGCCATTGTGCTTGAAAAAAAAATCCATGCTAACTGAAAAAAAACATTGGCCTGTGCACATTGGAAAGTGTATTCAAAGGCATGCTGGTCACAGGAAAAAATGTGATAGAAAAAAGGGTTCCTCTGGCAATGAACACAGAATCACAGAAAAGCTGAGGTCAGCAGGGACCTCTGGAGATTCTCTGTTTCAACCCTCTGTTACAAGCCAGGCCAACTAGAGCAGGTAGACCAAGACCATGTCTAGTCAGGTCTTGAATAGGTCCCAAGCTTCTCTGGGCAAACCCTTCCAGTGTTCAACCATCCTCAGACTAATTTTTTCATTATGTTTAAAAGGAATTTCCTCTATTTCAATTTCTTCCCATTGCCTACTGTCCTGTCACTGGGTGCCATTGAGAAAAGTCTGGCTCTGTCTTTTTTAATATCTGCCATCAGGTGTTTATACACATGGATAAGCTCACTCTGAATTTCCAGACTGAACAACCCCAGCTCTCAGGCCCTCCACGTAGCTTGGATGCTCCAATCATGACTCTTTCTGGTATGTGTGTGTTGTGGTTTAAACCCAGCTGGCAACTAGGAACCACAGAGCTGCTAGCTCACTCTCCCCCACTGGGATAAGGGAAAGAACTGGAAGAGTAAAAATGAGAAAACTTGCGGGTTGAGATAAAACCAGTCTAATAGGTAAAGCAAAAGCTGTGCATGCAAGCAAAGCAAAACAAGGAATTCATTCACTACTTCCCATTGGCAGGCAGGTGTTCAGACATCTCTAGAAAAGCAGGGGTCCATCACGCATAATGGTTACTTCGGAAGACAAATGCCATACTCTGAACTTCTTCTTCTCCCAGCTTTATATGCTGAGCATGACATCATATGGTATGGAATATTCCTTTGGTCAGTTGGAATCCTGTCCTGGCTCTGTCTCCCCTCAATTTCTTGACCTCTACCAGCCTACTCACTGGTGGGGTGGTGTAAGAGGCAGAAAAGGCCTTGACTCTGTGTAAGCACTGCTCAGCAATAACAAAAACATACCTGTATTATCAACACGGTTTTCAGCACAAATCCAAAACGTAGCCCCATATGAGCTGCTATGAAGAAAATTAACTCTATGTCAGCCAAAACCAGAACAGTATGTTTCTTTCTCGTACTGGGGAGCCCAGTACCGGGCACATTACTGCAGGTGTGATCTCATCAGTGCTGAGTAGATGGGAAGGATCATCTCCTTTGACCTGCTGGCAAAACTCTTCCACTGCACTTGAGAGTATTGTTAGCCTTCCTCACATCAACAGCATAATTCTGGCTCACATTCAACCTGTTGTCTACCAGGATCTGCAGGCCCTTTGCTGTAAAGCTGCTTTCAAGTCCCAGCCTGTACTGGTGCATGGGATTATTCCTCTCCAAGTGTAGAACTTGGCTTTTCCACTGACCTTCATAAAGTTGAACTTCATAAGGTTCCTGTCATACTATTTTCCAGCCTGTTGAGGTCTGTCTGAACCTTCTGATATATTAATCACTCCTCCTTTTTTTACATCATTTGCAGAATTGCTGAAGGTGCACTGTGTCTGATCATCCAAGTCATCAATGAAGATGTTAAACAGTATTGGTCCCAGTCTGAACCCCTAGTTACTTAACTAGTGCACCTTCAGCAATTTTGCCTGTGTTGAAAGCCTCACTGAGGTAAAAATAAACAACATTCACTGCTCACACAGTGAGCAACTCACCTATCTAAACTGCTGTGGGTTTTTCTACATCTCTATTTTGGTATCATTTCTATGATTTCTTTAGGCATGGCCTAGCAGTGTAGTTCACAGCTAACTCTCTAGAAGCATCACTGTAGATATTTGGCTTAAGTTAAGTCTCATTTGTGCTTATTTCAAGTAATTTTTTTTTCTAGATGGTAACTGGGAGAGTATACTCCTGCTTTAACCATCAAAAGCTGTACAGCTGCACTGGGGATTTATTTGTTTCACTATTTTTATTGCTCATTATTTAACAATGTTGTCAGGTGCGCATTATAGCAAGAAATCTTTTTAAATTTTTTTTTTAAATCATTCTGCCTGGAGCAGTATATGAAGCTATCAGCTATGGGAGGATCAAGACTAAACAATAACTTTTGTTGACTGCTTTTCATATTAGCATTCTCTAATGCCTTTAGTCAGTTGGGACATTTCTACCATCAAGGTTTGGAAAGAGACTCACCTGTACAACTCTCTGGGGTCTACTCAGATCCTTCACTTTGGCTCTGGTCACAGTTCCCAACTAGACAAACTTTAATGTGGGAAACAAAATACCCCTCCTCTTCAAAATTAGTATTTCCTTTCTATTTAAACTGTAAGCACATACTGGGAACACAGGAGCAATAACTCCTTTGATTAGCTCTTTGTTTTCCTAAAGAAAAAAGAAATAACATTGAATACAGTAAAAGGAGATATACTAATTGCTGTGCATGTAAAAATGGTGCAGTTTTGGTACTCATGTGGTACATTATCATTAAATATCCTTTAAAATATTTTCAGTAGAATACACTGGAACTTACTGATTTTATTTTTGGGTTTCTATTTTTGCTGCTTATACCTGTAACAAAATCACAGTTCTTATTCATTGCCAACAGTCCAACAGTGACACTGCTGTGAAAATCTGACTCCATTTCAAAAGGACAAGAGGCTTGCTTATATTTTTAACAACCCCCTGTGCTTTACCTGCCATCTCATAAATGACAACAGCAGGCCTAAAAAAAAAAAAAACCAAAAACCTAGAAGTTTTTGTTTTCAACATCATTTTTTTTAAATCTCCCTGTCCATTTCACTGAAATGACGGTATGAGACGGATGCTTGTAGCATTCATTACATTAAAACCCTGCCAGCTTTAAGCTCTGTTCTTTTATATGCTAGCTAAATATATTCTAAACTGCTTGTATCCTTCTGCCATCCTTGCACATTTTTAATGCCTCTTTAGCTGCTTGATTTATCTCCAAACCTGCAGATTGCCTTTATAAGAATTCCCATTGACTGAAGTGATACTTATTCATGTGAGCAGAGCTGATAAACTGCAGGCCTCACCACTGCTGAACACAGAGCTGTGCTGATTATGATGCTACAGATTTTGTTTTCTTTCAGTAGGCAAAATTGGTTTAGAATCACGTTTTCCCTTCATCCCTCAAAGGAACTCATAGCAGAATGGCTGAGATCCAAAAGCTAGCTTCTCAGACGACAGTAAATCATTCTGAATGGTTCCTATTTCACCTGACATATCTTGATCTAGAAAGACTTCACTACAATAATAGATGTTTTCAACCCAGAGAGACTTAGGCATCAAGCTCTTGTCTTTTTTTGTATAATGCTTAGTGTAACATTCCCCATCTACCTGGATGAGTTCCCTGAACCACCCTGGGAAAGCATTTATGGAAACACAAATGAATTTTGTGTAACTTATATGAGCTTTTTAGTAATGAAAACATAGTAGACCATTTCACTGAAGATTCAAATACATGCAAGCAAACAAAAACCTAGATTCAAATCTGAATCTCCTCCCTCACAGGCATAATTCATTTATAACAGAATTCAGGGGCAGAGGGAAGAAGAGGAAACACACTGTAGTTAGTCAGCTGCTACTGTATCAGTGTCATGATATCGTAGTTCCCCAGAGAATGTAGCTCAAAAAAAACCTATGGTCCCCCACCCCCCCAAAAAATGCCTATTTGCCTCCTGGTTTTGCTTGCTCCTCCACACACATACATGCAAGATTTCTGACTTCTACATTGTCAATTTTTCACACAAAAACTAAATCTGTACTAGATGGCTTGGATAATTAGCACAATAAATGGAAAACAAGCTAAATTCTTGAACAGCAAGTCACAATATCTCTTCTATGTCTTTTCAGAGAGGTGTTACAGAAGCTTAAATAATCTTCATCTAGTAGTTTTACTTTACCTCAGACATAGAGAATAAAAACAAATTAGGTTGTACCTGTGTTGTGGTTTTGTTTAGTGAGGGGGGGCCTAAGGTGGAAGCTTCTGTAGGAAACTGCTAGAAGTCACTCCCCTTTGTTCAGTGGACTCGGTCGGGCCTAGGGCGGACCTGCTGCTGGCCAAGGCCAAGCCAATTGGTAGCAGAATGTTCCATGATAACACCTCTGCGATAATGTATGTAAGAAGGGGAAAACAGGAAAAAAAAAAGAGAAGAGAAAATGTGAAGAAGCTGAGCAAGGGCAGAGGTGCAGAGGGGGAGGTGCAGGCCTCACGGGCCTTGCAGGCCTCACCCAGTGGCCTCTCGCCAGGTGGCCGACTGGGCCTGACTTAGCCTGGCCCGGCTGCAAGAAGTGGAGAGGAGATGAGATGGATGATGTGAAGAGATTCTGAGAGGCGTCTGCCTGCCTGTTGTGAAGAACTTTTCTTGTGAGAGAAACAGCTGCAGACACCAAGGTCAGTTCAGAAGGAGGCGGAGGAGTAATGCAGCTCCTGGCCAAGATTCCCCTGCAGCCTGTGGTGACCACCATGGTGGAGTAGGTTGTCCCCCTGCAGCCCATGGAGGTCCACGGAGGAGCAGAGATCCACTTGGAGACTGTGAAGGACCCCACACCGGGGGAAGTGGATACCTGAAGGCGGCTGTGGCCCGTGGAGGGCCCGCTGGTGCAGCTGCTCTGGAGGGACTGAACCCTGTGGAAGAGATGACCCACGCCAGAGTAGTTTCATGAAGGACTGTGGCCCATGGGTGGGACCCCACACTGGAGCAGGGGAGGAATGTGAGGAGTTCTTCCCCCCGACTATGAAGCAGCGGTGTAAAACAACGCGTGATGAGCTGACCGCAACCCCCATTCCCTCTTCCCCCCCTGTGCCGCTCGGTGGGGGGAAGGTAGTAGAGATAATGTTAAGCCCGGGAATAGGGAGGGGTGGGGAGGAGGTTTATCTTGTTCTCTGTCTCATTATCCTGCTAGTTTTAGTAATAAATGAATAGTTTTCCCCAAGTCGAATCTGGTTTTGCCCGTGACAGTAACTTTAAGGATTTCTCCCTGTCCTTATCTCAAACCTCGAGCCGTTTTTCTTATATTATCTCCCCCTGTTCTCTCGGAGGGTGGGGGGAGTGAGAGAGAGACTGTGTAGTCTGGTCCCGATCGGGGCTTAACTACGACAACTTGCCCAGAAAAATCAGAATAAAGAATGTGTTTAACATTTATATACTTTATAGGAACAGAAAGAAAAAATGGTGGAGAATTTATATGTCAATTTATACATACATCTGTTTCTTCTTCACTTAAATAGAAGGAAGTAATAAATGCAGTGATATATGGGCACAGAATTTGCTTTTCAGCAATGGGATTTTTAATGGCTTCGTATAACTCTCATATAACAATGAACAGCTCAGCTGTTCTTAAAAGAAAGAAAAAAAAAAAAGAGAGAAAACAAAACCCACCAATCATCTGTCCTTTTTGACTAGGAAGACACATTAATATTTCGAATCTGATTTCAAGTCTGAAATGAGGATTTGACGAACTGCAAGAAAGCTTACCTGAAAATCGGAAATTGAAGCCAGTTCCTCAATTCCAGTCCTGCTTGCTAATCCCATGGTTCAAACAAGCCAGTAGAATCTCATGTTAAGCAGTAGCTCCACCTTTTAAGGGGAACTCCTTGGTGATGTACAGTTAATACATACAGAGGTAAAAGAAAGCACCTGAGGGGTGAGTTAGAATGTTAGAATATCTTGGGAAGCCAACTAAAGTTCTTTTGGAAACCACAGTACTGCCTGTTCCTTTCCTCTTGGGCTATTTGTGTTTACCTCTATCCTTCTCATCATTGCTTGGGTGCTGCTCATGTTTTGGGCAGTGTTTTCACTGCAGTGTTACAAGTAATGACAATATTATTTGCTTCAAAACAACTCCCCATGTGTACAGTACATTAGACACCTAAACAAAGTTACTAATTTCTCCCCCCTCAAAAAAAACCTTGAGAGGATATTTTATAGGAAGCATATCCATGCTGCAACTGGGGAGTACTCTAACATTTGTAAAGTTTTAAAACAGTTATGATTAATCACAGTTTAGCCTTTCTCACTTTTTAAAATAAAACTTTTTATTTTACAAAATAAAAGTGTTTCTTCTCCCTGATATGGATAAAGTCATATTCCTTTATATCTTATATGAAGAACAGTATTCTTATTATCTACTTTTGGTACACTGCAAGCTTATTTGAATGAATTTTCCGCTAAATAATCTGTTTGACTTAGTCATTGGTGTATTTTGAAGTGTACAAAGTGTATTTTGATTATTTCATTGACCAAACGTTAAAGCAGTAAACTGGAAGAGTAGCGTATAAAATGGATTTCACTGTTGTTCACTATGTGGCCATGTCTTTTATATCTAACTGGGGAGATGTCATAGTAAAGGAGAAAAGGCTTCCTTTTAAAAGGAAAACTTCAGTCTTCAATTATTTTTATTCATAGTTGTAGCATTACCTTCTATTTTGTTTTGGGGTTTTTTTTTTTCAAATCTTATAAAATTTCAGGAATGAAGGAAGCGGATAGATCTCACCTAATAGACATGAACTCTTACAAAGTCTGGTTTATGGGCTATATGTGTGTATTTACAGGTATTATATGATCTTTTGAGAATTAGGTGATCAGTATGATATGGCATAGAACTTATTTTAGGTAGATTTTCCTTCCTTTGGAAAATATGTCCATTGGTTGTATTTTCATGCTGACAATATTACAACCAGGGAAATACACAATCTGATAGGAAGATTTTTTTTTTTTTTTACAAAACTGCCACTATGAAGACCCTGTCAGTCTTTACTTGACAAGCAAGGGATATTGATTGAATAGCACTTTGCAGAAAATTAAGAAGTCTGGACTAAGAGTAAATTCAGATGACTAAACAAATTAACAAGTCTTTTCAGAAATTATGCACCAAACAAACATGATGACTGCTTGAGAATACAGCTTTTCGTCATAGTCATCATGAAAAATAAATTGCCTCCAAGTTCCTAACAAGTACAATAAGATGCATCAAACTAGGGTTTCTGAATGCAGACAGCTGTAATTTGTGATACCATTTACAGGCATAGCTGCTATTGCAGTTAAATTAATGCTTTGATCTGCATGGCCATTAGAACATGTAGAGCATGATGACAAGAATAATATCTTTCATCTTAAGTGATTACATTCAGGTCTAATTAATATTCAGATTGAAATTTTACATTGCCCTTAATTTTTTTTTCAGCTAATTGTATACTAATGTAAAACTAGTTTTATTTATGAGTATTTTAAAAATCTAGAAATGGCTGGCTTACACTTTCTGCTGTGTGTCTGAGTGTTTTGATTTTATTGCTGTTTCGAATGCATTTAATGTAGACACTTGTTGATAAAATCCTTGAAAGACATTGCTTACCACATTTTGTGAAGGATGTCAAAACAAAAAGCTGCTGACTAGTTTGGCAAGCATTAAAATGCTCTTCTGGTAAAATGTCTTCCTTTTGCAAATCACTGGGGAACATGTGTAGACTTCTTGATTCTATTTGCTTGTTAAGTCCACTGGGAAAAAGAAAGACTGGTGGAGAATTTATATGTCAATTTATACATACATCTGTTTCTTCTTCACTTAAATAGAAGAGAGTCATCTTTGGCCTTTTTATTAGAAGTAAATTCAGTATCCCGTAGTTCAGTAATAATTTCCTAATCATGGACTATGGATCTGATCTTGCAAATTCATACTACTTGGTGCAGGCATTATTCAGTAGTGGGTAATAACTCATTCACATAACCTAGTAAGAATGGACATTACATTGATACTTCCAACTGTTCTAGTAATTGCTGTAATATCTCTTCCTCATTTCCCTTCTGTCGCAACAATTAGCTCTTCTTATTAAAAAAAAAAAAAAGTTGAAGAGATTTTTTAATGTTTAATTGTCAATTGTTTTACAACCAAAAAGCAGCATAGAAAGATGAAAGGGCATTCTGTTTCTCTTTCACCTAACTGTAAAAGCATTTAACTGAGAAGGTTAAGTCCTAGGTGCTAGGTTAACCCTTTTGTACCCAGAGATCTTGTGGACAAAAGTCAGCCTCTCCAGAGATAGGTTCAACTAGTAAGTGTCAAGGAGCACCCATTCCTTTAATAAAAAAATGGAAATCTCAAGCCACTGTCCTACTAAAATTATCCCTTCAGCTAAGCTAAAGTTATAAATTACATGGGATGCATCAGACTGAAATTGTTTTCTGTCATCTTTCTTGCTGATACTGAAATTACACTTCCCACTCTACAGTGAGGCTAACCCAATCGGTATGGAAACTGAGTTTTCAATAATTATCATGTTAAAGATTTAGATGAAAATCAACCTTCTGATACCTTATGACAGGAGGGTTAGAAGATAATATTGTTAATTTTCAAAATGTGTGGAAAAACCCTGACAAGAGTGAAAGACTCTTTTGTGGGTTAATCACTACAGAGATGGCTTCCATCACATATTTTTAATTCACCTTTTTTACTGGTGAAAAATGCTGAAGTGTTTCTAAGTTACTTATACAATCAGAAAGCAGAGCATTGTAACACTAAAGATTTTAACTCCACGGAAAATTTATTTTTCTTCTTTACAAGGACTGTTACAGAGACTTTCCGTATTTCCTACAACATGACAATTTCAAATAATTTAATTATGAAGTGTCTTTATTTTCAAAATATGATTTAGTATTTTAATTGAAATTGAATATTAGATTTTTCATTTATGTTACATTATTATTTTTACACTATTTCATAGCTTGTTAGCATAGTAGTACATTATAATACTGTAAACTATATTTTACTATGAAATGGTATGCAATCAACAGTATTGCTTCCCCTTCACCTCACCTTCTCTAAAGTGATATCCCTGCAAACATCTATGATTAAAATATAGAAGTGTTATAACTAATTTTACCATTCATAAACACTTCTGAGGAAAATTTTCACGTAGGTCAAAGTGTCTTGCATTTTACTTAGCTAAAAGTTTTCATTTTGATATCAATTATTTTCCCTCAACAGAAGGCTAAAATATGAGATGTATTCAAAAAGAACACATTTTTTTCCTAGTATTTTTACTAGAGCAGTGGAACTGAGTTTAGGCAGGTCAGCAAGGGCAGATGCAACTTCAAAAAATATGGAGGAGGTCATTAAAACTGTATGAATAGCTAGGTGGTATGAACAGATACATAACAGCTAGCAACACAAAACTTTTGAATATAAGAAGCTAATTTATTCTCTGTAGTCAGGACCAAATTTTCACAAGTGTCTCTAGTTTCAGGTTCTTTAGGTTAATATTAATCTCACTTAACTTTAGAAATCTAGATATTTAAAATGAATTAGCTGTTTAGTCTCCTTCAATAGTCAGTAGAAAGAAATAGGACTTTTCAAATGGCTCTTCTATTTCCATTTTCAGAAGAGAGGTGTCACTTCCTAGACACAGGCTTTTTGCTATTTCACCATGAAGATGACTAGCTCAGATGCAGATATCTAGATATTAAATGTCTCAATAAGGACAGATGACTTCTACCTTTAATATTTACCAGTCAGTTTTTCACTGAATTTTATTCGATAAGGATTGTGGACTCCATTTCTGGTGGATTGCCTTGGAGACAGAACATCTGCAAAGAGGAATCAGAAATCTATGTCCTGTTTTTCCCTAATGTGTTCAGTAAAAAGGATTTATTTTAAGCAGTTTGAAATCACAATAATTCCTAGACACCTTAAAATATCAAGAATAATGCAAAATAAAGTACTTAGACTAAGTGAAGAAGAGGAGCAATTAAAATGTCTGATGAGGTATGACATGAGTGACATGAGAGATCATTACTGGGTGATGTAAAATTAAATATAAGTGAAATTGAACTTAACAAACCCTAGGATAAAACTCATAAAGAATGGAGGATCTCATGGGAAAAAAATCTAAAATATAAGAAAAAATACTATCAGTGTAGATATGTACCAAATTAAAGATCAAGCTAAGAAAGTACATCAGATAGCCCACTCTATGGCATGCAACATACGAGCAAAGATGAGAGGAAAGCAATTGACTGGAAACACCTACAGAGAGTGTACAAAGGCAATATTGCAAGCTCATCCTAGAATTGTGTGTGTGTGTGTGTGTCTGCTCTGGAGGGCAAGATTAAGGATGACTGCACGTCTTATGGATTAGACCACTCACTTAGAATGAAGAACATCCAGATTCTACCTTCTTTTGCTCTTCTCCATTTCATAGAATCATAGAATCATAGAATGATTAGGGTTGGAAGGGACCTTCAAAGGTCATCTAGTCCAACCCCCCTGCAAGGAGCAGGGACATCCCCCACTAGATCAGGTTGCTCAGAGCCCCATCCAGCCTGGCCTTGAATGTTTCCAGGGACGGGGCTTCCACCACCTCTCTGGGCAACCTGTTCCAGTGATCTACAGCTCTCATTGTGAAAAATGTTTTCCTAATATCCAATCTAAATCTACCCCCCTCTATTTTAAAACCATTACCCCTTGTCCTATCACAACAGGCCCTACTGAACAGTCTCTCCCCGTCTTTCTTGTAGGCCCCCTTGAGGTACTGGAAGACCACTATCAGGTCTCCCCGGAGCCTCCTCTTCTCCAGGCTGAACAGCCCCAACTCTCTCAGCCTGTCCTCTGGA
>JAAGAY010145322.1:0-33126 GCA_011801015.1 Ardeotis arabs | reverse complement strand
CTTAAATACGTTATCGCAGAGGCGTTATCACGGGACATTCTGCTACCAATCGGCTCGGCCTTGGCCAGCAGCAGGTCCGCCCTAGGCCCGGCCGAGTCCACTAAACAAAGGGGAGCGACTTCTAGCAGTTTCCTACAGAAGCTTCCACCTTAGGCCCCCCCTCACTAAACAAAACCACAACAGGCATGCAAGAGAAGACAGTTAAGTGTGTAAACAGGTCTCCATGTCTTTATCTCAACCCATGAGCTTTCTCATCCTGTTGTGCTAAGAGTGGCTGGGTAGGAGTTTGGCCCTTACTCAAGGTTAAACCAAAACAATTGGAAACAGGGTCCTAAACTAACCTTGAGCTACAGGAACAGAAGATTAAGAGAGTCAAGAAACCTAGAAAATTGCTTGGGGCAATAGGTCAAATTGTTTGGTTTTTGGTTTTTTTTTTCCTTGAGATAGGTGTTGGGTCACATTAGCAAGCAGGTGAGTGTTGTTAGGCGGAACTTGCAGCCCAGCAACAAGGCTGCTAGCGGGAATGGGCTGCAGGTGTGCACAGGGGAGGTGGTTTGCGCGGATAGGTTCACGGACGCAGGGGGGGCATGTGCGCAGCGTGTGTATGGGTATTTAACACTGTGTTGTGCGGCATTAAAGTGAAGGCTTAGTTTGATGGTATCTGTGTGATGCTCTTCCTTCCCCGGAGCAGGGCTCTGGTGCATCCTGGGTTGGATTGCTGGTGAGAGAGGTGACAAGTGGTGACCCCGACATGTCTCTCTGGGATGGGATCCCAATAAAGGTGGGTCTGTAAGTTGTCGTGCGGCGACAACCGGTGACCCTCGAGGTTTGGATGGGTTTGAATTGTGACCGTTGGTGCGGTCGTGACTGCGGAGCGGTTGTGGTCCGGATGGGTTTGAATTGTGGCCGCAGGGCGGTCGTACCTGCCTGTTGTTAGAATGGTATCCATTGCAGATACAATAAAGGTGTTAAAGGCATTGGGTAAAGAGATAAATTGTCTGGTGCATACAACACCGTTGACAGAATTCATCCAATGGATGCAGAAAAAGGGCTTGATTAACAAGTCAGGAGAAGTGATGGACATGGCCCTGGACCGGTATCCGGTCATCCCATTATTCTTTACCATCCTGGCCCTTGTCCTCGCCTCTGTTTTTGTGAGGCTGTGGAGGGGCAGTAAGAAGCGGGCGGTGGAACAGCCCTGGGAGCCGGTAGTGGCCGAGTCGGGCCCTGGCTCAGGGAGAGAAACAGCGGAAGAGATGAGGAGTGGCACTCCGATGCTCTGCCCGGTTCAGCCAGGAGCTTCTGATGGTGGTAAAGGAACAGTGGAGTTTGGGTGTGCTCCGTGTATCACACCTTGTTTGCCAGAAATGTTTGAACCGAAGGAGCAACCCCCCAAATGCAAAAATTCAGAAATGCCCTCTGTCTCTCCTTCTGCCCCATCGGCTCCACCGCATGTGGATTCGCGGAAGGGTGAGACCGACTTGCCGCCTCTCCCTAAGGATTCATGGGCTGCGGACAGGGGAGGAGGCAATGAAGTGGGGGCAGTGGGCGCTTTAATTCGAAAGTTCGAGCGGTTGGCAGTGGCCGTAGAAAAAACATTGAATAAAGTAGAGGGATTGGCACGGAAAGCGGAGGCAGAGGTTGAACAGGGAATAGGGCGTGGATTTACAGATTGGACTTTGATTGTTAAAAATTGCGTAATGGAAGGAGTATCTCTAGGGCCACGAGGTGGAGATGGAGGTATAATGGTGTGTCCTGTGATACAGGGGCAGCAAGGTCAACAATGGAACCCATTAGATTACAAATTACTCAGAGAATGGCAGAAGGCAGTAAAGGAGGAAGGTGTTAATGGGGTGGCGGCTCGAGCAATTTTGGATGTGATCTGGGCAGCAAACCCACTTCCTTTTGACTGTAGGCAGCTAGCTAGAGCGGTTTTTACAGCCCCCCAAATGGTGCTGTGGGAGGCTGCGTTAAAGGAGGAAGCGGACAAGGTGGTTTTAGAAGCTTTAGATCCGAATCACCCCTTGCATGGGATTAGTGTGGAAAGGATTCTAGGGTCAGGTAACTTTGCTGATCCGGCTGCACAGGCTAATATGCGGAGCAGGAACATCAACGCTGCTACACAGGTAGCACAGGTGGCATTCACAAAAATGGGTAAATATGAGGGCAAAAGGCAGCAGTATACTTTAGTGAGACAGGGCATAGGGGAGTCATATACCTCTTTTTTGGAAAGGCTACAAAAGGCAATTGAGAATTCTGATTTGCCAGAGAATGTGAAACCTATAGTGGCGAAAGAGTTAGCTAAACAGAATACAAACGAGGTAACTCAACAAGTTTTAGTGCAATTGCCTGGGAATGCGGGTGTGGCACAAATGATTAAGCGAGTCATGGAAGCAGAAGCCTTGCAGCAAGCAAAACCACTCATTGCAGCAGTTTCTGCCATACGAGCGCCAGCTGTGGGCCCCACCTGTTTTGGTTGTGGGGGTAGAGGACACTTTAAGTGGCATTGTCCTTCAAAGACCAATCAGGGAATAGAACCTATGGGCAGCTAGCAAAAGAGATGTTTTTGATGTGGGAGGGGCGGACATCTTGCCAAACAGTGTTTACAGTCATGCCCGACCGAGGGGCAGGGAAACGGGAGGCGTGGTCTCTTGCTGGGGCTGAGGGATGCACGAGGCAAAGAAACGCCCCCAGTAACTTTCGTGAACAGCGAAGGACGGGCCTTGTGGCCAAGCCTCGGTTAGGAGCACAACTGAGTTTTGCGGAGGATCTATGGGTAACAGCCCCTACTTATGTACGCATTGACGGAGAAATACCACCCGGAATAATAATAGGGGCAGGGGCACAGCACCTGGGGGTGGAAGTAGTGCCAGAAATGAGGACACAAAATACAGTGTGTGTTGCTCCGGTGTCTGAGATGCCTGTTTATTTGCCCAAAGGGTCGACTTTTGTTGGTTTATTACTTGATCTTTCAACACGCCCGGTAGTTGTGTGTGAGCTACGTCCAGGCAGATACCCTTCTACGGAAGCGGACCCACAGCCACTAAAGTGTTTTGAGGCCATGTTAGATACTGGGGCAGACGTTACGGTAATTTGCCTGACAAATTGGCCAAAAGAGCTTGCTTTAGCCCCAGTGGCTGTCCCGTTGACAGGGGTTGGTGGCAATCAGAGAGCATTACGAAGCCAATACCCCATACGCCTCTCAATAAAAGGGGAGAGGGGTGAGACAATTATACGACCGTATGTACTAGATAATCTGCCTGTTTCCCTTTTGGGTCGGGATGTTTTGCAATCCCTTAAAGTTCAGCTCAGCATGGAGATGCCTTTTTAGTAGGGGCCACTGGTCCAGAAAAACCCTGCATCAAAATGACATGGCTAACCGACAATCCAGTATGGGTGGATCAGTGGCCGTTAACTGAAGAAAAATTGAATCAATTAAATTTGTTAGTAGATAGGGATATAGCAGCAGGGCATTTGATACACTCGACAAGTCCCTGGAATTGTCCAGTGTTCTTGATAAAAAAGAAGTCTGGGACTTGGCGATTTTTGCATGACTTGCAAGCAGTAAATGCGGTACTGGAAGATATGGGACCGCTTCAGCCAGGTATGCCTTGGCTGTCCATATTACCGGACAATTGGCCAGTGGCGGTTATAGACATTAAGGATTGTTTTTTCTCTATACCATTGCACCCTGATGACAGTAAGCGATTTGCCATGACGATTCCAACAGTCAACAATGCAGCGCCTGCAAGGTGACTGCAATGGACAGTATTACCACAAGGGATGAAAAACTCCCCAACTCTGTGTCAGTTGTATGTTTCTTGTGCTTTGCAAGAATTTCGGGAGGTCCATAGAGATTGGGTGGTTTATCATTATATGGATGACATCATTATATCTGGGTCTGAGGGGGTGGAACAGGCGGTTGAGCAGCTCACAGCTGCCCTGCAGAACTGGGGTTTGACAGTCGCTCCGGAAAAGGTACAGATGCAGACTCCTGTGCAGTATCTGGGAACCTTGGTAGACCGAACAACGGTAAAGCCACAGAAACCGACCATAACGAAAGAGGTACATAACTTGCACGATCTGCAGATATTAGTGGGCAATCTGCAATGGCTGAGACAGTTTATTCCTATCACACATAAGGAATTGGGTCCCCTAATAACTGATTTAGCAGGCCCACCAGATTTGGCTGCACCTCGTAAATTAAATGAAGCGCAATTGACATTGTTTCAGGACCTAGCCTCTGGGCTAGGTCAAAATTCCCTGGCCAGATATCAGCCAGGCTTGAAATTGGAACTGCATATAGCTCTGCAAAAGGAGGGGGTGAATGGAGTAGTGTTCCAATGGAATGAGCAGCAACAATTTTGTCCGTTACTGTGGCTTTATACCTCAATCAGGAAAACAGCTGCACCCCAGTACACAGAGTTGTTAGGGGATGCTATATGCCGAGGGCGGCTTCACTGTTGGGAACTGTCAGGAAAGGATCCTCATATCCTGTCCACCTCGTTATCTGTCACAATGCTGGAAAATTTAATAATGATGGATACCAACATTCAGGGGGCACTAGCACATTTTTCTGGTGACATCCGTCCAGTCCGGCCATGTGCGGCGCTAAAGGCATTGGGGTCAGTCACAGTACTGCCGGTTAGCCCGATTGTAATGACCCCAGTGGAGGGGCTTACTGTATTTACGGATGCCTCTGGATGGACTCAGCAAGCGGCTATTGCTTGGTATGACCAGGGAACCTGGCACACACAAGTTTGGAAGGCAAAAGGTTCTATTTAAGGTTTGGAGTTACTAGCAATAACACATGCCATACACAGATGGATTGGTATCCTGATAAATATTGTGACTGACAGTGAGTATTGCTACTGATTGGCTCTTCGCTGTGCATTCAGTTTACCCGGGACTACAACCTCGGCACGACTGCTTCAAAGCACATTAGAGCAACGCAGCATACCTATCTTTTTTGCGCATATCCATAGCCATACTACACTACCGAGAGTTATGACAGAAGGAAATCGTCGAGCAGATGAGGCCGCAAGTACTCTGTTACAGGTAGTGGTGGTGGGAGTTCCTGCTCTGAAACAAGCTCAGTTATCTCATCAGTTCTTCCATCAGGGGGCTCGAGCTCTGGCCAGAATTTTTGGAGTGCCCTTGGCGGATGCACGAGCAATTATCGCTGCTTGCCCTAGCTGTAAGTCCATCTCATCTATAGCGATGGGTATTAACCCGCGAGGCCTTCAGGCAAACCAGATCTGGCAGCAAGATATTACAGAATATTTCCCCTTCAGATGGTTTAAATATCTCCATGTAAGTGTGGACACCTGTAGTGGCTGCATCTATGCTACTGCGGAAATCAAAGGTAATGCGCATGCTGCTATCTGACATTGTTGTGCTGCGTTTGCTACATTGGGGGTGCCTCAACAGATAAAAACAGATAATGGACCTTGTTATAAAAGCAGTTTGTTCAACAATTTCTTACAAAACTGGGGAGTGGAACACTGTACTGGCATCCCGGGCAATAGTGGCGGCCAGGCCATAGTGGAACGGGCACATCAGACACTCAAACGTCAGCTTGATTGAGTTAGAGGGGAAAAGAAGGTGTCCCCTGGAGAGCATTATGAGTTCCTAGCAAGAGTCCTGGTAGTAATCAATCAAATGACTGGAGCGGAGATATCTTCAATTTTCCAACATTTTTCGACTACATTATCTTCCCGCTTAGCAGGAGCTCCAGTGTGCTTCCGTGATCCAGACACCTTGGAATGGTGCGGGCCGGTACCACTACTGCAGGTGGGCCGAGGTTATGCATGTGTGCAAACTGCAAGTGGTCCTCGATGGGTACCTGCTAAATGGATTCGTCCAGTGGTAAAGAGTTCGGACATACGTCCAATGCCTGACTGAATTTTTTCTTTGCACAGAGGTATCCCACTTCATGACTCTACGCTGTTAAAGAATTTGAAGGAAAAATTAAGAAACATTTATGTTTCCAGTGGATAAATTTGTTAAAGAATTGTTATGTAATAAAAGACTGTGACAGAGCTTGAAGTTACCTGGATGAGGACTATAAATTGCAGGAATTGTTACAGCTCTAAGAAGTATTTTACTTTCTTTATGACATCTATTAATTTGATTTCAAAGTTAAGAAGTATAAGAAGATTACTGGAAAAAGAGACATTTCTGCAGGATTATTTGTTATTGACTGTGCCTTTGATTTGAGAAACATTTATTTTTATTTATGATGTTTTCAATGTAATTGCTTGGGAAACAAGCTCATCGGTTTATTTTTGTTATGTATTTAATAGAATATAGATCAGTGGTTTAAGAAAGTATTATATTCTGGTTTTGGAAGATTTCAACTTGGATTAGAATGATTTAGCATAGAGGGGGGGAATGGTTGGGTCACATTAGCAAGCAGGTGAGTGTTGTTAGGTAGAACTTGCAGCCCAGCAACAAGGCTGCTAGCGGGAATGGGCTGCAGGTGTGCACAGGGGAGGTGGTTCTTGCGGATAGGTTCATGGGCGCAGGGGGGGCGTGTGCGCAGCGGGTGTACGGGTATTTAACACTGTGTTGTGTGGCAGTAAGGTGAAGGCTTAGCTTGATGGTATCCATGTGATGCTCTGCCTTCGCTGGAGCGGGGCTCTGGTGCGTCCTGGGTTGGATTGTTGGCGAGAGAGCCGACAATAGGTTAGTGGGTTTTCGTCCATTTTCCTGTCTGAAAGAAAAATAAGCATGTTTTCTACTTTCTGGATATGAGGGAAAATATGATGAGAAGAGAATAGGAGAGGAGGGTACAGTCCATCCTCTCTTTAAGCTCAAAAGAAGTTTAGTCTCTTTGCTAAAATGGGAAGTACTCTGAAAGAGCAAGTATATTACTGCTAAAATGTATAATACACTGTTGTTACTTCTTCAGCATATTGCAATACTAGGATCGTCAAGGTGGATAGGTTGATACAGCATTTATTTTCATTATTAATTCCACAACAACCATAAATATTAATGGTTAAATGATATCATGCACCATTCATGGTTTACTAATGTATATTTATAGTTACACATGAGAATAATTTGGGGATATTTGTAATCTCTTGGCTTCTAGTAGTGAAATTTGGAAAGAGTAATGTTTAATTTTTTAAAAAAGTTATGAAATTATGAAAAATTATATATTGGTAGTTCAGAGTTATAGTCTTCTTCAAGTCATCTACTCAAAGTAAAACTTATTATTTGCTACATTTTGCATAGTATTGATCACTCGTGGTTTTTCTTAATTCTGTGGAGCTTGTGGATCTTTCTATAACAATCAAAAAGTGTGCTGTTGAGTGTAATCTTAGCTATAAACAACAAAATATACTTACCCGTCCTTTATTATTCTTGTTGTAGTTCAACCCCGACTGGGACCAGACTATGCAGTCTCTCTCTCACTCCCCCCACACTCTGAGAGAATAGGGAGAGATAACATAAGAAAAAAAAAACCTTGAGGTTTGAGATAAGGACAGGGAGAAATCCTTAAAGTTACCATCACAAGCAAAACAGACTAGACTTGGGGAAAACTATTCATTTATTACTAAAAACAAAGCAGGATAATGAGACAGAGAACAAGATAACCTCCCCCCACCCCTCCCTCTTCCCAGGCTTAACATTATCTCTACTACCTTCCCCCCACAAGTGGCACAGGGGGGAAGATGGAATGGGGGTTACGGTCAGTTCATCACACGTTGTTTTACGCCTTTGCTTCCTCCTTGGGGGAAAAATTCCTCACATTCCTCCCCTGCTCTATCATGGGGGCCACAGTCCTTTGTGAAACTGCTCTGGTGTGGGTCATTTCTTCCATGGGGTGCAGTCCCTCCAGAACAGCTGCCCCAGTGAGGCCTCCATGGGCCACACTCTCCTTCAGGCATCCACCTCCCCCAGTGTGGGGTCCTTCACGGGCTGCAGGTGGATCTCTGCTCCTCTGTGGGCCTCCATGGGCTGCAGGGGGACAGCCTGCTCCACCATGGTCATCACCACAGGCTGCAGGGGAATTCTGTCAAGGAGCTGCATTACTCCTCCCTCTCCTTCTGAACTGACCTTGGCGTCTACAGCTGTTTCTCTCACAAGAAAAATTCTTCACAATGGGCAGGCAGACGCCTCTCAGGACCTCTTCACATCCATCTCATCTCCTCTCCGCTTCTTGCAGCCAAGCTGGGCTGAGTTGGGCCCAGTCAGCCTCCCAGTGGGAGGCCAGAGGGTGAGGCCTGCAAGGCCCACAAGGCTTGCGCCTCTCCCTCTGCCCCCACTCAGCTTCTTCACATCATCTCTTCTCTTTTTTTTTTTTTTTTTTTTTTTTTTTTTTTTCTGTTTTCCCCTTCTTAAATATGTTATCGCAGAGGCGTTATCACGGAACATTCTGCTAACAACTGGCTCAGCCTTGGTCAGCAGTGGGTCCACTCTACACCTGGCCGAGTCCACTGAACAAAGGGGAGCAACTTCTAGCAGAAGCTACCACCTTCGCCCCCCCCCTCACTAAACAAAACCAGAACAATTCTCCGCATACTCTAATAAATGTAGAATTTCAATCAGTTTTTATATGCCTTTTTCCTTGTCATAATTTATCATTGATATTATTTGAGGTACAAAACAAATTTGATCTACAAATGTCTACTGTGCTAGAAGATGACACTAAGGGCACTTCGTTTATTGTGGTGCTTTTTCAATTGTCTGGACTAGGTTTGTTGTTGGGAGCTGTCGAAGTAACACAATCAGAATTTGTGTATATTTAGCTGAGCATAGCTAACATAAGATAATCTCAAACTCTGTAGTCTATGAGAAGCATAACTCTAAAGTCTTAACTGTTTCTAGTTCATAGCTGGCCTTTAAGATTTATTACTGCTGTGATGTTTAAGTAGCAAGCACTACTGAACATTGAGAATCAAATAAGAATATTGAAGGAATTCAATACAGGAAATAATTACCAAAATTAATGAAGTGCTTAGAGTAAAATACAACTTCATTTGGACATTTAATTCAGAAGGAAAAAGTAAATCTTCTTGTAATGTTTTGCTAAGTAAAGTAATTACACTCTTGTATCACAAATATGCTACATTCACCATTTTATATTTCCTGCATGTTTATTCCCTGTTGAAAACAGTAATTATTTTCTGTGAAACAGATGCTGCAATTCAGTTAAGTTTCTGAGAAGGTGGTAAACAGATTGCGTTGTCTATTCAGTAACATTAGACAATTTTAATTAACATATTTTGTAATTCATTAAAAATTAGCAAAATTAATACAGAGGACAATAAATGCCATTCAGAGGTTTACATGCAAAATGTGGAAAAGTATTTCAGCAGAAAGATAATGAAAATAGCATCACTCTAATAAAATAAAATATCTTTGATATAGCTGAAACTGTTCATTGGAAGTGTAATATGCCTTCTTTAAATAAATTATTTTTTATTATTATACAATTTCACACACATGACACAGAAGTATAGATCTTACTAGTATTAGTCTATGTATTTTGCTTATCACTCCTCATTTAGATGATGGTTGTGGATTACTTGAGGATTTTTATTCCTCTTATAAAAGTTCTTCACAGATAGCCAAGAACTGTGGGGGGACTATAAAGAGGATAAAAAAATTGCTACTATCTGCTAGAATTTTTTAAAAGTTTACTTTTAAATAAAAGATATATAAATGTTAAGTATTTTTCCTACTGGTGTATGTGCTGTCTTCCAACATCTACACATCACATCAAGGGAAAAATTTTGCACACAATATGATTTCAATTTCATCAGTTTGAAACACGTTTGATGATCATATGCAATGAGCAGTCATATATAGCACCATCCTTTCTGAGTTGTAGTTCTGATCCTGCTTACAATAGTAAAGAATCTAATATTTACATACAGTCTATGAAGTAGATTTGACCCATAATGCCCCATTGTTTAAAAAGCAATTACAGATAAAATATATATTTACTTAAGAATAACATAATTTAAATGTACCCAACATAAAGCAGTATAATCTTAAGTATATGCAGCTACATAGAACTCTTGTCAAAAAGATGAGGCAATAGCAGATCTTGAAAGATAATAAAGAAAAAACAATGTCCTGAGTATGTAGAAAATGCTGCTGTGGAGAGGACAGAAGTTAGTTAGATGCAGATTAGAATCATAGAATCATAGAATGGTTAGAGTTGGAAGGAACCTTCAAAGGTCATCTAGTCCAACCCCGCTGCAAGGAGCAGGGACATCCCCGACTAGATCAGGTTGCTCAGAGCCTCGTCCGACCTGGCCTTGAATGTTTCCAGGGATGGGGCATCTACCACCTCTCTGGGCAACCTGTTCCAGTGTTCTACCACCCTCATTGTAAAATTTTTTTCCTAATACCTAATCTAAATCTACCTCCCTCTATTTTAAAACCATTACCCCTCGTTCTTTTACAACAGGGCCTGCTGAAGAGTTTCTCCCTGTCTTTCTTGTATGCCCCCTTTAGGTATTGGAAGGCCACTATAAGGTCTCCCCAGAGCCTTCTCTTCTCCAGGCTGAACAGCCCTGACTCTCTCAGCCTGAGAGAGTTACATTATCTACATAACTTGCTATTCTGTGCCGGTTGATTATAATTTGTCACTATTGGGTAAAACCTACGTTAGACTGCAAGAAAAGCGTGGTGGATCTTTTACCTTTTTTTTTCCTGGACTTAGAGTTAGCACACTCTTTTCAGTAATGAAAATTGTGACAGGTTATTTTTTTATACTTGCCACTGTGGCTAAACATACTTGGTCTTTTCGTTGCTCTTACTCGGTGGTCCACTTTGGTCTGAGTGGAGTTTGCACAGCATTGAATAGCTTCTCTAAAGCAAGATGAGCTTTAGTATTATAAAAAGCCATAAGTATCAGTAAGTGCATAGATAATTCTCCTTTCAGTTGTTCTGAAATTATTTTTGTTAATACTTTAAAAGAACTCAAAAGTCTTACATTTTTTTTTCAAATTGTAGCTGGCTTCTATTTAATTTATGTGCTATTTGTTCAGTTGCTGATTTCATTTATTTATTTATTTAGAGAGAGCATTTAAATAAACATAAAAAAACATTTCCATTAAGCCTACTCATACTAAGTAGTTCACAGGGGCTTGAAATGGTGTCTCAATCCTCTCTCAGGTCTGTTGTGTATGATGTCTGTCTTATTACATTCAAGAATTCTTAAATTCATTTCCACTTCTGTATTTTTTAGATTTAAAGAATGCATCTCCTTTGTCTCTGTTTCACTGAATTTTATAATTGATTACACGGGGTATTAGGTTTATATGGGCACTTTCTTTTTAAATAGTATTGTAAATATGAGATTTTTTTCTCCCCTCAAGATGTTACTTTTACAGACAATATTTTTCTCTCAAAGGAAGAGAAATGTAAAACTCTTCAAGTCAGTTTTGCATTTAGGTAAACAATCAATTTTTAAATTTTTGTTCGTATTATTTGATGACAGATGTCTGGTGCCCGAATCTCACATGTTGTACCTTGTTTGTCTTTTGCAGATCTGTAAATCTTAAATAACTAAATTCTATCATTACCTTATAAACTTGTTTTGCAATAAGGCAACCTGAAACCACAGATAATACTACCTTGAAACACACACTTTTCAAAGCAGTCCAGTGTTCAAGGCTGAACTCTATTTAGCTGAGAAAAAGGGTAGGAAAAGTTACTTCATATTTTTTTCTAGTGTCTGTAATGTGATTCTAAGTCACAAATTGTCACCTTGGTTTATAGCTCATTAATTCAGAACTTTCAAAATGTCCTGCAGTCTTCTCCGGAAAAGAGCAGTCTGTTCAATGATTTTCTGTTGATGCTTAAGCTTTTCAAAGCATCCATGCAGTTTATTACATAACCACATAAAAAAATCACATAATTTAGCACCCGTCAGGTGACAAACTGCAGAACCATGTGAGATATTGTGATAATTATGCATGATGGAGCATTTCAGCTTCACTTTGCCCACTAATATGTCTCCCCAGAACTTTGGTTGACTTCTTAGTCAGTTTTTATCCTTTCTACATCTGCCAAAGATTTTCTTTTCCATTGACAAAATTAAATAGAACTTTATTTAATGTAGATGTTTTGGTTTAATTTCTATTGGCCTGAAAGGTACTATGTGGCATAAACCATCTCGAGTGTTCTAGGCTATTTAAATAGAGAGGTTTTTAAAATATGAGAGAAAGGAAATACATCAGTGGAACATAAAAAAATTACTAGAAGCATCCAGTAGTTGTCATTCAATGACACAATAAAACTACAGTAGTAGTATTTACATGGACAGAATTAAGTTATTCTAATACTTGAAAAGTGTTTCTTTTTTGCATAAAAATGCCAAGTGACTCATCACACTGATTTATACTATCAGAGAGGTTTGTGCAGTTACCAGCCAGACAGATTATAATCACTTACCATAAGGAGAATGAGTTGGTTCAACTGAGTAAAAAAACCAGTGGTGAAATAAACAGTAAAAAATATGTCAGTGTCTTCCTCCTTTAATTCATACTACTTGTCTATCAGTGAAATCCTGTTTATGAGTTGCTTTCATTCTTACTGTATATGATAGCTATGAATCATTAAAGCATATAAGAATAAATTTGTGAAGTAAAATTTGTCACTCATTCTTTTAGAAAAAGTCAAAAGATTTTTTTTTGTAGCTACAGTGGCAGATACATAAAGGTTGCATCAGAAGCTTGCATCAACATCCATAAGGTGGCTTTTTAGTCTTGTTCATATTACTTTAAAAAAAAAAGAACTACACAGAAATGTCAAAATTCATGTCACATTGTTTACTTTTTTAAGATTGTTTTCTAGGGCAAGGAGCACTGTGCAGTATGAAAAAAGTACTTCCCTCTTACTCCTTAAAAGGTCACACTTTTAATTATTTGTCTAACCATTTGTTCCCCCTCATAAATATTAATGTTATTCCTGATAGTGACACATCTTGAGAAATGCTCTGCTGCAACCAAGGTTCTCTGATACACTGAAATCCTCTAAGTGTATTTCTGAAACAGCCAAAAAACTTCCTATGGGATGTGGGTGTGGGGAGTTTTTATCCAAAGTAAAACCTGATCATCCCTAGCACTTAGGGTCCAATCATGATAAATGCTAAGGATCTATTCTACAAATAGAAGCACCAAGCTTAATTGAAAAATGATTGAGTAGTAAATGAGAAATTTGTGTATATTAATATATATATTATGTCAAAGCAAGTTAAAACTGTGTATTGCTTTTATGCTTTTTCCTGAGTTAATTACAATGAGATGGTTTCTTTAGAAATTCTTTAAGATGCCAGTCGGAAGTAAGCCATTGATTGATCTCTGCCACATATTAGCAATGTATCTGGCCCATAAAGAAATATGCTTTGTTAAAAACAAAACAAAACCCACAAAAAACACCACCACCACCCCTGAAACTCAACCACAATACTGTTTTAAAAGTTTATCTATTTTTAAAAGTAAAGAAAGGATTTAATCATAATTCAATTTTTGTTCTGTGTTATTAGCCAAAAATACCAATGTGCTGTGGAGAGATGGTATGTAAGAATCAGGTGAACGGAGTGGAAAAATGCCAAATCTACTAAATCTAGGGAAAATAGAAATGGGTTGATATTCCAGATTTACAGAGATTGTAATTTTGTTAGGAAGATTGTTTTGTTGGTTTTTTTTAACATGCAACAGTTCTCTGGCTGGCTGAGTATGCTGACTCTGGTGTTCTCCAATGAAGAAAGTATAAAATGTGGGTTTGGTACATATCTGCTTTCAGGGATTCTGTCCTCCTTTACACTTTAGTTTTGTATTCTGTTGTAGTTCAGCCCGGATCGGGACCAGACTACGCAGTCTCTCTCTCACTCCCCCCACCCTCCGAGAGAACAGGGGGAGATAATAGAAGAAAAACGGCTCGAGGTTTGAGATAAGGACAAGGAGAAAACCCTTAATGTTACTGTCACGGGCAAAAACAGACTCGACTTGGGAAAACTATTCATTTATTACTAAAACTAGCAGGATAATGAGACAGAGAACAAGATAAAAAAAAAACCTCCTCCCCACCCCTCCCTCTTCCCGAGCTTAACATTATCTCTACTACCTTCCTTCCCGCCCCGAGCAGCACAAGGGGGGAAGAGGGAATGGGGGTTGCGGTCAGTTCATTACGCGATGTTGTACGCTGCTGCTTCATAGTCGGGGGAAGAACTCCTCACATTCCTCCCCTGCTCCAGTGTGGGGTCCCACCCATATGCCACAGTCCTTCCCGAAACTGCTCCGGCGTAGGTCATCTCTTCCACAGAGTGTAGTCTCTCCAGAACGGCTGCCCCAGCGGGCCCTCCACGGGCCACAGCCGCCTTCAGGCATCCACCTCCCCCAGTGTGGGGTCCTTCACGGTCTCCAAGTGGATCTCTGCTCCTCCGTGGACCTCCATGGGCTGCAGGGGGACAACCCGCTCCACCATGGTCATCACCACAGGCTGCAGGGGAATCTTGGCCAGGAGCCCCATTACTCCTCCCCCTCCTTCTTCACTGACCTTGGCGTCTGCAGCTGTTTCTCTCACAAGAAAAGTTCGTTCTTCACAACAGGCAGGCAGACGCCTCTCAGGATCTTTTCACATCATCCATCTCATCTCCTCTCCACTTCTTGCAGCCGGGCCGGGTGAGTTGGACCCAGTCGGCCGCCTGGCGAAAGGCCAGAGGGTGAGGCCTGCAAGGCACCTCCCCCTCTGGGCCTCTGCCCCCACTCAGCTTCTTCACATCTTGTCTTCTCTTTTTTTTTCTGTTTTCCCCTTCTTAAATATGTTATCGCAGAGGCGTTATCACGGGACATTCTACTACCAATCGGCTCATCCTTGGCCAGCAGCAGGTCCGCCCTAGGCCCGGCCGAGTCCACTAAACAAAGGGGAGCAACTTCTAGCAGTTTCCTACAGAAGCTTCCACCTTAGGCGACCCCCCTCACTAAACAGAACCACAACATATTCTTTTGTGATTTTTGCTTTTAGTCCATTGCTAGATCTGAGTTATGCCCATTATTTATGGCAGATGAGTACATTTCAATATGATTCTGAAATGTCAGGCATATTTAAAAAAAAGAAAAAGCTAAGTTTTCAGTGTGGTCTAAATTTATATACATGCATTCATTAATACTGAATATGTAGAGGTTGCAGCTGTATAACACCAGCTTTATCTTAAAACCAAGATTAATGGTAATTCTCTTTTATCAGTAGACACATTCCCATCCATATCAATTGACCTTTTTTGAGTATTGAGACTGGTGTGTAATCATAAGAAAAAAAATGATTGAAAATGATACTGTTCACACGTTGAATAAGAGGCAATAAAACTGGAGGTGGTCGTCTCCATGCAACACTTCATTTGAATATGTGATTGCAACATATATAATTGGCGGCAAAGGGTCAGTGACTGTACAAAACTTGTAAAATTTTTATAACTGCCTGAGCACTAAAATTAAATGCAGATCCAACTTCACAAGTTTTTCAAATAGCTTAGAAAACCCGTGGTTATACAGAAGTAGTAGTAGACTCTACATATAGAAGAAAGTGGTTGGGACCACTTATTTATTAAACATGCGTTGGGAGTACTAAGGAGGATTTTCATGACCATATGAAATAAATATTTGAAATAACAAGACCCTTTGCAATCATGTCAGTGTTCATGACTCCAGGCATTATATGGTGATAGACATTCAGTTCCCTTCTAAGGGCGAGGCAGATATTGTGCCTGATTTCTGCAAAGCTTCTAGAAATCCAAATGCTTTCTTAATATACCAAGTCCATGATAAAAAAACGAAAGTGTATTTACAGTCTCTCATGTAGATAAATCTCTCCATCATGAAGGTGATATTTTGCAGATAGTACAGGTAGTCAGTTAAGACAGATAAACTTTGTTGTATTATTACACTCTCCATTGCTTCAGCTTATGGAATCTTTGTGCAGTACAGCTGTTTTTCTTTTGTTCAATGTTTCATTTATATGAACAAGCTTGCAATTATCTTCTAGAAAGGTAATTTATTATGATACAGAAATAATTACATACTTTCAAACGGCATGCACTCAATGGCATGCATTCAGTGGTGGTGAATATCATATTTAATTTCATTCAAGTCAAGTATTTGTCTTCACTTTTTTAAAATTCATGCCTTTTGTGTTATTTTACAATGATTTGTGACTCCAAATAGTAATAACATTTGGGCTTGTATGATATGCATGGAATTTATTTTTTTCTAGACTTCACATCATTTTAGACTTTGGGCTTTTCACTGGCAGGTAGAGCTCAGCTATATTCTCTATTATTGATAAAAGTAACATCAGCTTTGCTAATCTTGGTTGGGGTTTGTTTTGGCAGAATTGAGAGTAAATTAGATCTTGATCTTATTTTAAACATCTCACAAAACTGTGAAGTGCAAATTCAGTGCTTCTTTTTCTGGGTGGGTATTCATTAGGAGGGTTTTGTTTCTTTGTTTTAATCTTGAGTCTGTTTTTGTATTTAAATATTTATAATACTGTTCTGGGATCTCCTGTATCAGTCCTGTCAATGCTACTTTCTCTGAGTGGCAATGCAAGATGTCTGCTGGCTCTGGTGTTCTCCAATGATTTCTTCACTTCAAGACTTCCAAGTACTTGTAAGACTATGGGATGAAAACAAGAAAAATATCTCACCGTCTAAACCCTTTGGGTTACTTTCAGTATATATTGCAAACGGTAACAATTACGGAAGTTGAAGTGCTATTTTAAGTATTTTACGAGTTGTCTTTTGCTAGGTTGAATATTTTAGTGGTTTGTCTTCCGGACATTTTGCTAGGCCACTTTGCAACTAAGTATAGGCATTTTGATTGTTAAGCTGAAATGTTTAAATGAGTAAGCCACTCTACAATGAAGCAAAATTTTGTTTTCTCTTTTTTCTTAATTTAAGGAACTATCATTATTTTATGGGCTTCTCTGGTAATGGTATGATCAGTGTTAAAAAAGTATTATTAACATACCTGTTCCTTGTTACTGTCTTGGGGTTTTGTTTTATTTTTTTCAATAGAGCAATAACTTAATTTTTCTTGACTCAGTATTATGCTAAAGCTTATTCAAGCCTTTGCACAGAGTTGAGAAAAATCAGCAAAATTCATGCATATTTTAGAAAGTAATTATTTTTGGACATAGGTTTGTTAATCTTGTTTTGCTTTGTTTGAAAAGATTTATTTAGCTCTAATTCTAGTGGAAGGTATTTTAATACTATCTTTTACAAAAAAAACCCAAATGAGAATACTTTTTGCTGTTCAGCAAGATCTGTACAGTATAACAAGAATAAAAAGCACAACTGACTGAAGATAACACTCTACTTTGATCCATCAACATATATTTGTTTACTTTCATCTTCCAATTTAAGTGATGTTGTTTCTGAACTTAGTGGTTTGACCGTCAACTGGGAAACTTCCAAGGGAATTCAAATGGATACATATACCTACGAATTACCTATTATCTCTGCAGATTTTTTACTCTTTCTGTGTCCCTTGTGGTTGTGCCAAGCTTTAATGCAATACTCAATTACTATCTAATAATTACTACTGCGTAGTCCCTAGTAAGGCCCAAATATGCCTTTCTATGATGCTTATAAAAGTTAATTTACAGATTTAAATAAATATATGCTATTAAGAATTTTACCTTTAAGTTGGACTTGAATTTGATCATTTCATTTACGTAACAACCACATTCGTTATGAGAAAAGTTCTTTAAGGCCTTGTAAGATGTTTGTATCCAACAACGAAAGAAATGAAAGTAACTTTAGCTCTCTTCTAGAAATTTCTTATTGCAAATAGCATATATTCAATATGAAAATATTTTCATTTGTATTTAGTAGTGTTTAATGTATTTCTGTAACAAAATTTTAAAGACTATGGGAACAAAATATCAGTAACAAACTTGTTCAGAAAGACTTGTTTCACATGTTTAAAATTCTTTATATTTCCATAAATATGAATATGAACAATAAGGTCAGATATAATTGGGAGCAGTAAAATGCATTATTATTATAGATATAAAGAAATTCTAGCTGTCATTATGGATGCAGAGCATCATAATAATGGCTCAAATGTAAATACTTTTTCTATTGTAAATCTCTCTGAGACAGGTTATATGCAATTTGCACTGGCATAGATCCACAGCATTACATCTACTGTGTACAGGGAATTTAACATCCAAATCTATAGAAACAGTAGGTATGATCCTGTATGTAGATTTATGAGTACTGGTGCATGAAAAGTAATAATTTAAACCAAAGAACTTCAAAAGCATAGAAGTTTTTCAGTGGCTCTGTGACCACTTTGTAATCTGAGTATTACAGAAGCAGGTAGAGTTTGGTTTTCAGGAGGTAGCTCTGAGCACTACCTTTTTCCAAAGGTATCTACATATATGGACAGACATCAGAAATGCTCCAGCTGCTTCTGCGAACTTTTGTGTCTTGTTTGAGTTGGTTATCCAAACTGTTCTTTTGAAAACACATTTCATTCCTATATTCATCTTAAGGCATGTAGACACATTTAAAAATAAGGTCTTGAGGCACAGTGATAAGAATACCATTTGTAACTAGGAAGGTAAATAGATGTTGCACTTGCTTTTCTTTAGTATTTAAAAATAATTTGAAAACTTTGGAAGTAAATGTTACTGATATCAAGACAAGATGGAAGGCAAGTTGAAAGGAAAATATAAATAAAAAGCTGTTGAAGAACAAGATGCTGTTGAAAGAGGGAGTGCAGTGTTTTAGGTCAGTAACCTGAGAGCCCTTGAGATGTTTTAAGATTGTGAGAGTGCTCTGCTGACTTCTGATGTCTTGTGTCTTCTTCTCTGAAAACAGGAAGAAACTGTCTGGTTCAGCATTCAATAACTGAATCTTTTTTAAATGAAACACAGAATTATTTAACTTTGCTTCTCTCTCAAACAAAATAATTTGCATACTAATGCAATTTAAGAAATGAAGGCATACCTAATGACAAAAAACCCAACTATAGAAAGTAATTCACTTGACTTTAAAAGATCCCGCCATAACAGAATAAACCTGAAGCATTTTCATAGATGTCCACACAGTTTGGTTTCAAGCTTTATGTGCATGAAGGAAGTCACCATTACAGCAAAGCAGGGATTATATTTGTGTAATTGACGGGTTCTTTGCGTGTTTTGGGGTTTGTTCATTTTGGGGTTTTTATTGGTCAAACAGATCAACTGGTTAGATTGCAGCATAAGAAAAGTCCAGTGTTTATTCTTATAACACGACGACCTTTATGTTAAGAAATTGTTCTTTGATTCTTATTTATTGTGACTGTCACCCTCTGGTAAATAACCCAGGGACACAGAAAGCTTATGTCCATTTCCTGAACTTTTCAGCTCACTAGCAATTATTGTTTTGTTCTGTTACTGGAACTTTATTTTTAATCTAAAAAATTCAAATGCAAATAACAATAGACTCCTATTTAGAGGGAATTGTGCTGCATTATTCCATTTTTCATTTTCATCACGCATTGGTTTTACATGGTGAGATGTTGGCTGAGGGGGGCTCCAGGGGGGCCCTGTGCAGGGCGGCCTACAAGGGCGGCCTGGTGCCAGCCACAGCTGGTTCCAGCTGGCTCCAAGGGCCCCAGTGCAGGGCACAGCTGAGCCCCTGAGCCCTGGCTGGGCACCGCAGGGAAAGCCTGGGGGAGGAAGGGCAAAACGCTGCCCAGCAGCCAGGGATGAGGGAAATGGGGTGAGAAACAGCCCTGCCAGCCCCGAGGGGAGAGCAGGAGGAGGGGCTTCAGGCACCCAGGCAGAGATGCCACCGCGACCCTGGGAGAAGATCATGGTGATGCTGGTTGTCCCCCTGCAGCCCCTGGGAAGGCCTCGGGTTGGGGCAGGGAAAAGTGTGAGGAGGAAGGGGCCGCAGAGAGGAGCTGCTGTGGGCTGACCACAGCCCCTCGTTCCCTGTCCCCCTGAGCCCCTTGAGGAGAGGCAGTAGAGGAGTCATGAGTGAAGTTGAGCCTGGGGAAAAAAAGGGGAAGGCTAGAAAGTGCATTAGCTTTTTGTCTTTGTTTCTTACCATCCTACTCTGTTTTAACTGGCAATAAGTTAAAACTACTTTTCCTCAAGTCTAGTCTGTTTCGTCTCTCACAGTAATTGGTCAGTGATCTCCTTGTCTTTATCTTGACCATGAACTTTTTCTCCCCCTGTCCTGTTGAGGAGGGGGAGTGAGAGAGCAGCAGGGTGAGTATCTAGCAGACAGCTAAGGTTAAGCCAACACAGGTCATCAAGATAGAAAAATATTTGATTGAATTTCCCAGCTCTGGCAATATTTTGAAATATAATAAACTCATAATATATATTGCATAAATCTAAGTATTCAGGAGAAACAGAAATGTTAGTCGTTGTGATATCTTCAATAAACATCAGCATCAGAGTTGGGTTTCCTTTGTTTATGTTGTGGTTTAGCTACAGTCAGCAACTGAGTATCACGCAGCTGCTCAACTGGTCCAGACTAGCCCAAGGGCTACTGCACAATCTCCCCTTTAATTTCTTCAAAAGCTTGATGATGCTCAGGGCCCCATTTGAAATCATTCCTTTTTCAGGTCACTTCATAGAGAGGGGTTACAACCATAGTGTAATTTGGAATATGCATTCTCCAGAAACCTCAACACCCAGGAAAGCTTGTGTTTCCTTTTTGTTAGCTGATGGAGACATGGCTGCTATTTTGTCAGCTACATCCATTGGAATCTGATGACATCCGTCTTGCCATTTTATTCCTAAGAACTGGTTCTCTTGTGCAGGTCGTTTGACCTTACTTCATTTTATAGAGAAACCAGCTTTCAGAAGGATTTGGATTATTTTCTCTCCTTTTTCAAAAACTTCTGCTGCTGTTTGCTCCATACAATGACGTCATCAACATATTGCAGGTGTTCTGGAGCTTCACCCTTTTCTAGTGCAGTCTGGATCAGTCCATGGCAAATGGTGGGGCTGTGTTTCCACCCCTGGGGCAGTCGCTTCCAGGTGTACTGGACACCCCTCCAAGTGAAGGCAAACTGTCCTGCATTACGCTGCCAAAAGGACGGAGAAAAACACACTGGCAATATCAATGGTGCCATAGCACTTGGCTGCCTTTGAGTCAGTTCATATTGAAGTTTCTAGCACTCAGTGATGCTCTAACTTCATTCAGGCCATGATAGTCCACTGTTAACCTCCACTCTCCACTAGATTTTTGCACTGGCCATATGGGACTGTTAAAGAGTGAGTGTCTTGCTGATCACTTCTTCAAGTTGACAAATCAGCTTATGGATGAGGATCAGGGTATCTTGATTGGTGTGATATTGCTGGCAGCGCACAGTGGTGGTAGCAATTGGTACCTGTTGTTCTTTGACCCTCATCATCCCCACAACGGAAGGTTCTTCTGAGAGACCAGGTAAGGTAGATAGTAGTTTAATTTCCTCAGTTTCTACCACAGCTATACCAAAAGCCCACCAGTAGCCTTTTGGGTCTTCAAAACACCCTCTCCTGAGATAGTCTATACCAAGGATGCACGGAGCATCTGGGCCAGTCACTATGGGGAGCTTTTGCCACTCGTTCCTTATCAGACTCACTTTGGCCTCTAGTACAGTTAGCTGTTGAGATCCTCCTGTCACTCCAGAAATACAGATGGGTTCTATCCCTTTATAGCTTGATGGTATTAGGGTACACTGTGCATTGGTGTCCACTACAGCCTTATACTCTTGTGGGTCTGATGTGCCAGGCCATTGAATCCATACAGTCCATTAAACTCGGTTGTCTCTCTCCTCCACCTGGCTGGAGGCAGGGCCCCTCTAGTCTTTTTCATAGCATTTGCTACTCACTTCTTGTAAATATGAATCAAAATTCCCTTCCATAGGATCAGAGGTAAGACCAGCCCTTCTATTCTGTCTAGGAAACTGTCCATTGGAGACTGTAGCAGCAGTTTTCTGAGAACCTCCTGTTGCGATTTTTTTTCCTTGCAACTCATGTACCTGTGCCTCTAGGGCCAAGGTAGGTTTCCCATCCCACTTCCTCATGTCCTCTCCTTGGTCACGCAAGGTAAACCATAGAATACCTTGTTGCATGTATCACCTCTCTTGAGCAAGGGAACATTTACTCCTAGTAACTGAAATGCTGGTCCATACAGGTGGAGAGTAGGACCTACCCTCTTTGAATTGCTGGAACTCCCGAGACAGTTTCTCCACAGCCGAGAAAAGGAAGGAAGAGAAATTTTCTTCGTATTGATGGAGTTGACCAGCCAATTAATCCATTGTTGGTTGCTCTCCGTCTTTCCAACTCAGTACTGCCAATGAGTTGGCATATGATGATGCTACATTCTGTAGAAACTTCTGCCACATGAGCCGTGTGCACTGGACTTCATCTGGATCTTTGAGTGACTCCTCACTGCCTAGGTCACTATAGATGACTTCCAGCACAGCTAATTCCCTTAGGTACTGGATACCTCTCTCCATGGTGGTGCAGTTGCCTGGGTGATTTGTAATATTTTCCTCGAAGAGATCCTTCCTTCATACTTGTCAGGAGTCACCTTCAGAGGCTGAGAACTTGTGCACCTCTTCCAATCACTTTGTCAATTCCCCATTCCCTAGAAAGAGATCCCAGCTGTTTAGCTTCCTTACCCTCTAGTTCCAGGCTACTAGTCTCACTATCCCAGCATCGAAGCAGCCAGGTGACAAGGTGCTCACCTGGAAGACGGTTGAGATCTTTCCACATGCCTCACAGCTCACTCAGGGATAGGGATCATGTGGTTTCAGTATCATTTGAGTTCTTCCACTTCCTCCTCCTTTCTTTATGATAGTCTTGGTTTTTCCTCATCTCTTACTAAACACTCTGACTTTCACTTTCAAGATTTCTTCTTCTGTATAGGGGTAACCAATACTGACATGGTTTTGTTCTCTGATTCAGCTACTCGGGCTAGCCACAATGCCTGTTGCCGAGGTTGAAGTAGCAGTAGCGCCTGTCATGGAGGTTGGAGTAGCTGCAATGTCTATCACGGGAGTTGGAGTAGCTGAAGTATCTGTTGGTTGATTTTCCGTTCCTTCTCCCTGAGGGTGCTGCATAACACTGAGCAGTGTTTGGTAGTGTCCTGGTTCCAGCTAGGATAGAGTTAATTTTCACCTGAGCTGGGAGAGGAACTGGAGCTGGTGGCACCTGTGGCTGGGGGACACAGCTGGGATAGTACACTGATTATCCAACAGCTGGGATAGTTTACTCCAATTGGCCAAAGGGCTATTCTATCCCATGGAATGGGATGTCCACATTAATTGAGATGTATCATAAACTGCCATTAGTTTAAATGGTATTTAATGAATATTTATAATGTAAATTCCATTTAAAAATATATTATTTTAAATGTTAATGTGAATAGTATAAGGATATTTATTGTTACTAAGTAATATGATCTCATTACCTAATCATCTGTTACAGAACATTAATTTTCTTGATGTGACAAATGTTATACTGTACTGTATTTGAAAAGAGTCACTTTGCACACAAAGAAACTCCTGTAATGGTCTTGCCCTGTACACACACTATGTACTAATGTTGTCTACAACTGTATCAGGCCAATATAATGTAATAAAGCTGTCTTTGAAATGTTTTTCACATTAAAATAAATGTAATCCCTTTAAAAAATGGATACCTTTTTCCTCTTCTATTCATGTTTCTTCAGATTGTAGCAAGCAGCATAAAATAATCTCTTGGCATAATTTCATCCCTGCAAATGTTACCTTTCATTTTATTGCCAGTTTTCCTTGTTGAGGAGCAAGGATACTCTGAAAGAAGCTGTTACAATCCCAGCTGTTACAATACAGAATAATACAAAGTCAATAGCAAGAAAATCTGGACATAAATGGGATGAGGCATAGTGAGGTGAAAATATCTGGTCTATTGGCCTTTGGAAAGTTAGAAATCATTTGTATTGGACAAGACTGACAGCAGAAAGAGTTATAAGTATTATATATAGCTGAGAAATTATATATAACTCTTTAAATACCATCAGTAGGATGGACAAGTTGGGAAGAAGGAAAAGTAGGGACTTGTTGCTTACAGTTTTGTTTGGTTTTTTTTTTTATATATGAGAATATCCATATAAGACTTTATATATAAGAAGATGGAAAGATTGAAGTTCTAAGAGATTTTTTTTTTTAATTTTCTTTTATTAGTGAATAGAGGAATGCATTCTGACATTTTCCTTTCATCCCAGCCCTAAGACCCACTGAAAAAATACTTTTCTCTGTAGTACCCAAGATGGTAGTTAAATCCTTCAATTCTATTAGATGTCCTTTATTTTTTAAGAAAGACAATCCTTATTTAATTCATCCATTACACAAATAAGGGAAAGCTGTATTGGTTAATCAAATATTTTAAGAGTGACAGTGAACACTGTAATTGTTGATTGAGACAATTTTTCTGCATATAATTACATCTGAAGTAACTTACTTTTGACAAAACATGCAATTCACAAAGTACAAAAAAGAATATTATCATATATAATTTCCAAAACCAAACAATTTTTACACCTGAAATAAAATAGTGGCAGTGGCTTCACATTTTACTCTTTGTCTCCTAAAAGGTGTTTGTTCCTCTGAGCACCTCATTTTGCACTTTGCATCCTTGAAAGGATAAGGCATGCCATGAAAATAACTTCTAGAAGACTAATACATATGTAACCAACAAATACTTTCCTATATAAGTAAGTACACCAAACTCAGTGAGTAGTGTGTGCATGAGAGGCATTTTAGATGTGGGTAGCAAGTCAGATCTTCCTACTACACCCTGGAAGTTTCTAGGTGAAGGTCTTATAGAGTTCTTTGCAAGTTTTATTTCAGGCTCAGCAGTATATTGATGAAGAAAGATGCTACACTCTATCACATTACGTGACCTGAATGTTTTCCAGGTACCAAGAAGAATGTAGGAGGGGGTTAAAGACATGCGGGAGAACTGTGAAAAAGAAGTGAGCTTCATCCGAGCTTAAGATAGGGACTTGGGGAAAGTATCAAAGAAAGAGTGAGGTGAAAGACTCTCTCCACAATTGGTGGAGATTGACACATACCCTAAACTGGGCACATTGCTTGTAAACTGAAAAAGCTAGCTTATGATGTAAAAAACTAGGAATAGTGGAGGAGGGTACAGTAAGTTTTTCCCTGTTCTGAAGGACTGTTGAGTAAATTAATCTGAGCTACTTTACTGTTTCCCAAGAATCACTTACTGATGCTTAGATCGCCTTGTGTCCCAGACCTCAAATACTGCTTACAAAGTAGCTGTAAAACTAAAGATTCCTTTGTGTCATCAGAAACTTCAAGGAGAAGTGTTTTCAACCCTTAAATGAAATGAAAAATTCATTTGAACTGTATTTTCCACTATAGTTATTCCATCTAGAAGAACAGTAATTAGGATTGCTTTTTATAATCAGGCTTTTTATTTTACACTGAATGTTTTGCACAGCTAAGTATTTGTGTGATGGAATACAGACACACAATATGCTTTATATTATCTTGACACATAAAAGATGATCAGCACTGTGATCCTAAATTAAAGTTGAGTCCAAAGCTTACTAAATTTCAGTTGGTTAAGTTGCATTTCCAAGTGAGCCATTCCTTCCTCATCTTCCTTTCCATCTGGCTTCCCTCTCTTCCCTCTACTTTTATCCCATAAAATGTAAAAATAAGAAGCTCTGATTTTTTTTTTTTTTTAATTAGTGGGAAAATTATTTTACATGGATCTGTTAAGAAAACAATAGCTTCTGTATGGCTTTTTTTCTGTGCTTTGTCCTGAAGAATTCTGTGTTATGGACTGTAAGATGGAATTAGATAATAAAAATAATTCTGATCTATCTTTTAAGATGCAAAATGGTGAAAGCTGTAGTTGTTTCTATGAATGTGAAAATACAGAAAATAAGGTATCGTCTGCAGACACAATAAAACCATACGGTAGTGTGATCCACAATCACTGAAACAGATGGTTTGATTAAGGTGGCAAAACAACTAGTTTTGTCTTCTGACAGTCACGTATGAAAAAAAAAAACACCTTCTGGTGGTGGTGGATGTGGGAGGAACTGCTTTATATATTAACAACAGCATGTTAGGTCTTCTTTTAGTTACAAAAATGTAAGAATTTTGGCTAAAAAGAGCACACCTTTCACTTCAGTGATGCTTCAAAAAAAAAATCAAAATATTGGAATTGTGTTGGAATGTAGCTGAAAAATTTCAAGATAGCAGTGAAAGCATGGAGAATATTTGAAAATATGCAAAAGATTTATGATCAAAGTATCAAACTGATGTGTTTGACTTTCTGAGAAATTGTTCGATATATAAAAATTACTGGAGATTTATAATGAATACTTGCTTACAGTTAATTGTTCAACTTCTGTCCTGCACAATACAGTGAAGTACATTAGAAATAACTCATCGTTGATCTTGAAAGTTGTGTAACTAAAGTTTTCAATCATTTTTCCCCACCTGCCAAAACAGTTTCAGAATTGAAGGAGATATTTCATTATGTCATCACTGAATGTCAGGAAACAATGAGGCATGCCCCCGGAAGATGATTCCACTTTGAAGTTGAAGGGATCTTAAAATATATTCCACATATTAGAAGTTATATTTGTTCATTAAAAGGTACTTGCCCAGAGACTTTTTTGTCAATGGAGTAATTGTCTTCTCAATTTTTTAACGTAACTTTTAGAATTAGGAAAATTTTACCTTTGTTAATTAATACTGAAATACTCAGCATGCACCTGACTCTCTTCCAGTGAGTTTCAGTAGAGGTGGTAGCCATGTTTCAAAAGTTAATTTATTATGAAAAAAAAACCCTGCAAAACAACCCTCCTGTTTTCAGATAGGGTACTTTCCAACAAATATATCACATTTCAAGTGAATGAAAATATTTCTTTAGGTAGCATGTAAAATAGTGTGTGGAAGTCACCATCACAGGTAATAACGTCTAGTAAATTTGTAAGTAGATGAGTTATTTATATGAGAACACATACATGAGTTAAAACAAAAAAAAAGCTCTGCCAGTCTTTGTGTAGAAAGTGTAGAAAGTTCATGCATCCGTGGTATTTGGAAGAGATTTCAGCTGTAGAACTATGTGTGATTGTTGGATCCATTATGGGCTCCTCCCAACCATTACCTTCTGAAACCATCCTGTATTATTCATTTTCACAGTACTGTATGAATTATTGATCTTTCTTATATGGCATGTCTCACACTCAGCTTTTATGGAAACTATGAAAATAATTGTTAGAATTAGTGTTACTACTAAGTGAACTAGATAATATCTTGCAAGAATTCTTATAAGCAGAGTAAAAAATGCCCCCTAAAACAGACCCTGCACATCTGACGGTAGTTATTTCTTACTATAGTCTTACACAGATGCAAGTATGAAGTATGTAAAATGTAGGGCTATCAGGTAGAAATGAGTACAACAGGCTTGATTGCAGTTCCCTTTACAGTAGGAAACAGACTTCTCAAATTTCCTTTTAAGGGTCATAGAATGGAGAGTTTGAGAGGTACTATCAGCTATGGATGTAAATGTTTTGATACCTATTAATATTTAATTTGACAGACTGTGAAGAATCTCGTTTCTTCCAGTTTCACTGCTGTGTTTGACATCACTTTATGTATAGCTTCATCTTTTTGTCTCTTGTCCTTACCTTCCATTAAGTAATAGAGTCATAGACAAAGAAGAAATTAAAAAGAAAAATAAACGGACAAATAAAAACAAAAATAGAAGAAAGATAATCTCTGGGGGCTATCTTTGGTGCTCAGCATGCACCTGACTCTCTTCCAGTGGAGCAGCTCTATTAACAGCTCAATTTCCACTGCTGTGAGATTCGTTTTCTTCTCCAATGTGCTAGATGTACTGGCCTTATAATGTCTCGTGATGAACTTGTCCATTTGCTTTTCCTCTCCCTCAGCAGCACTGGCTTGCCCAATTGCCAGAAATTGGAATTGGTTTTGCTTATTTCCTCAGTTAGCTGCTCTCATTTTATGAGAGAATAATTTGTCTCTGTGGACCATGAACTGTTTGCACCAGGCACACATGCATGCTATTTGCCTATGGAAAAGTGTCCATACCTATGATCAGTGGTTAGATAAATAGCGAAGCCCCTACTTCCAGCTGTACCAGCATTTCCTTTGCATAAGAGGCTGGCTGGTTGTTTAAGTTTCCTACTTGTTTGTGTTCAGGAAATCCACTCAGCCTCCCCTTTATAGCTGAGAGAAAGGGTGTAGCATTTTTGCATTTCTTCAAGTAAAATTTTGAAGTGGGCATTTTTTTTAACTCTCTATGGGAATGATTGAATTTGTGTGAGCAAACATTTTGTGAGTATATAACTGGCTTTTGTGACACAAACGTCCATGTAACATCAGAGGTTGTCCTATGAAAATGTTACCTTTACTATTTTATCATATACCTCTAAGAGTGTGCTATATTCTGAATTAATTTTCCAAATGTAAGTTGAATAATGTATGTGTTTCACAATATTGCAATGCAATATTATTCCAGTATCTTCTTTGCATAACTGCATTTTATTAAATTTAACAAAAAAAAAAATGCAAAATATCTATTCATCTATGCTTTTGTTCAATAAAAGTAACATCAGGATTGTTTACTTTATTAGCCTTCAAATGGTTTTATTCAGAGCCTCAAATAATTATTAAAAAATTAAAAGATGGAAGCATGCCTTTAAAACTATTTTGTGATGTTAGTATTTAAATACAATTGCAAAAAGATTTTGCTGGCTATTCTTATTGCATAGAAATATTGACTGTAGTATATTTGCAGTGAACATGTCAAGCCTGAATAAAGTGAATGTGAAGCTTTAGATAGACAGCAAGACCAATTTCTTTTTTTTTAATTAGAGGGCTGGAATTCGTGTCATAATTGTATATTGTTCTGACTGATGATTGATGTTTTTACTGCCTCCTGAAAATATAATAATAATAGGTTTAAAAGGAAAACTTCTCAAGTGTTTGAGAGGAGGACTTCAAATAAGAAGTACTTAAACATAAATTCAGTTGATTTCAGCTTCAGCTAAAATCAGGAGCTAACTCTAGGCTTCATATAAAGTCCTGTGAGTAATTCATAATCAAGCTAATTTCAGAGACAGAATTATAATTTACTTCATCTGTGTCTAGGTTCCTTTTTCTTTCTTATATGTCAATTGAAAGAAAATGTACTATAGTCATCTTTATCCTATCGTTCCTAGACACTTAGCACTTTGAGAGAGATAGTAGAAATCAGTAGTAAGTATATCAACAATTGTTAATGACCAAAAAGCTTTATTTTTCTTTGTTTGTGTCAGGTTTAACTAAATATACATTAATAAATCCTTACAGAGAACTGAGTGCTTGGGAGTAGCAAGAACAAGGCTGCTCCACAAAGGAGGAAGAGCTGGGAACCAAGGGCATCTACAAGCACCAGCAGGGCCATCATGGACAGGATGCAGTCCTGCAGCACCCAAGCAGGACTGGGCTGGAGATGGTGACAGGACTTGTGAGTAGTCCCAGGCAGGCAAGGTGATGAACCACAGTCAGAATCTGGTCGGGAACAGCAGGAGGCAAGGCCAGAGGCAGGGCTGGAGACACAGCTGTCCTCAGTGGAGGTCCAGGGTCTTTACAGGAAATGCAGTCTGTGAGCCAGAACCACAGGAACCAGGACCAGGCACTCCTGCAGCATTATTGGGGCAGGGACTGACAGTACCATGGGCTAAAATGGGGTCCTGCTCTGTGGACAGGGTGAGAAGAGGCTCAGGGGAATGGACAGGGATGATCAGGGCTGGCAGTATCCTCAGGGCAATAGCACTAATCTTGAATTTCTTTGCCAGCTCCATTATTGCATGTGAGGGTGATTATGAATGGGATCACAGTGAATTAAAAGTTGTGTTGGGTTTGTGTAGCAGAGGGGCTAGAGTGGCAGCTTCTGTGAGAAGCTGCTAGAAGTTTCCCCTTTGTCTGGTGGACCCAGCCAGCTCTAGGGTGGACCTGCTGCTGGCCAGGGCTGAGCTAATTGGTGGCAGTGATAATGCCTCTGTGATAATGTATTTAAGAAGGCGTAAATAAACAGAAGTGAGGGCAGAGTGGGGGAGGCATGGGCCTTGTGGGCTGAGAGGCGAGGCGAGGCGAGGCGAGGCGACGCAACGCAACGCAACGCAACGCAATGCAATGCAACGCAACGCAACGCAACATGAGAGGCATCTGCCAGAGTGTGATCATGAAGAATTGTTTGTGAGAGGAACGGCTGCAGATGCCAAGGTCAATGAAGAAGGAGGTGGGGGAGTAATGCTGCTCCCGGCAGAGATTCCCCTGCAGCTCATGGTGCAGACCATGGTGAGGCAGGCTGTCCCCCTGCAGCCCGTGGAGGACTCCACACTGGAGCAGGCAGATGCCAGAAGGAGGCTGTGGCCCATGGAGGGCCCACACTGGGGCAGCTGGTTCCAGAGGGACTGCATCCCATGGAAAAGGACCCCACACTGAAGCAGGGGAAGAGTGTGAGAAATTCTTCCCCTGAGGAGGAAGGAATGACAGAAACAATGTGTGATGAACTGACCATAGCCCCCATTCCTTATTTCCCCTTTGCTGCTGGTAGGGAGATATTCCAGAATGAAGTTAAGCCTGGGAAGAGGGGAGAGGTGAGGGGAAGGTGTTCTTAAAACCTGTTTTTTGACTCTTATTATCCTACTTCAGTTTTATTGTTAATAAATTTAATTAATTTTCCCTAAGTCAAGTCTGTAATGGTTTTTGCCTGTAATGGTAATTTGAATGTTCTCTCCCTCTCCTTATGTCGAACTCCAAGCCTTCTGTTATATTAACTCTCCCCCATTCCCTTGGCAGGTGGAGACGATGAGTGAGTGACTGCCTAGGGCTTAGTCCTGAATGGGGCTAAACTACAACAAAAGTCATTGGTAATAAGCAGCTCATCTTGAGTTTTTTAATTTCCCAGGGTTTTTTTTGTGATGACACTTCAATAATGAGGACAGCAAATACTGTCCGATTGAACTAATCTATTAGAAGGGGCAATAGGTTCTGTTCTTCACGAGTTCTCTAGGAAAATCTATAACACAAAAGCCTTATTCTGTAGCTTTTGTTTTTTGGAAAAATCTTGAAGTTCTTCTTACCTTCATCTTCAGTAAGTTAATTCATTGTCCTGTCCTCCAGTGCAGCAAGAAAACAACTGTATGAAAACCAGCTTTCAGCATGGCAACCAATGAAAAGAAAATGACTTCTGCTGCCAGAGGCAGGTGTTTGGATTGCTTGGTTCTTCATTGTGAGGAGTTTGATGGTTTTTTTTCTTGTTTTAGTTTGTTTACTTGGTTTTTTTTTTAAAAAAAAAAGAAAAGTATTTGCTCTTAAGAATGAACCAATTGAATGAATATAGCACCTGCTGGCAAGTCAACAATGGGTAGTAGCTCTACAGGCAAAGCATAGTTAAGAAGATAAACTGAAATAAGGCTTTGTGCTGAGATGTTTTTGTTTGCTTGAAATTCTGTGCATGTCTGGTTTTGTTTCAGTTTCTAGGAGGCTTATTTTATGTAACAGAACTTCTGCCTGAGGAATCAAAGATCACAGAGTAATGAAACTTATAGATCATTTGTGATAGGAAGAAAAATCACTGAGTTCAGAGTCTCAAATTGCCTCGTTTCCCAAAGCTGGAAGACAATAGGCATTTCTAACCTTTCTTTATCAGCAAAATGAAGAGATGAAAATCAGCTTCTGACAACATTGAGGAAAGCCAATTCAATATTTTGGCTCTCCAATTCCTGTAGCATATTTCATCTTGCTGTTGCTGCAAAACCCCAGTCTCTCTGGAAAATAAAAAACAGTTTGGTAGTTGTTGTTTTTAAGCTATTTAATTTACAGAGGGTTTTTTTTTATTTTTTGCTTTCTGGAATGCATGATCAGACTGGAGTTATTAAAACTAATTGTCTCCCAGCTATCAACCATTTTGTGCCATCACTGTCTTGCTATCCTGCCTCACCTGAACTGTTCCTTGCTTTTTTAATTCATGTAGTTCAAAGTCACTTTAAAGTGCTCTTTTCTTACCTGTTCACTCAGTAATACATTTCATCTCTAAATGAAATTTGCCACCATAACAGAGACTCAAGAGGGATCCTTGTACAGTTAAACTCATAATCGCCAGTACGTGGAACTAGCAGGACTCACAGAAAGGGTCTGTAGGCTGAGTGGAACAGATTAGTAGCATGGAGGGCTGTGATAAGGAATGACTATTGCAAAGGAATTAAGATTGATCTGTAAGTTGCTCCAGTGCAGCCTCCAGCAAAGTGTAGGCTCCTGCTGCATGAAAGAGGAAAAATTGTGTATCATGCTGGGGACTGAGTGATTAGTTTCTGTTAGGGTAACCAGGGAACAGACTGATTGTGGGGACATCACTCAAAAATGTAGAGCTGCAAGAAGGTAGCTGCTTGTATAACTAATTTTAGTTTCCTAGTCATAGTAATAGAATTTTAAGACACTGAAGGCCATCTTGAAGGCCCATGAAGGGCAATGGTATACTGTAGTAGTATGCAGGATTATTTCTAGAAAGGCAAGTATTCTGGAATTCAGGGCTTCATGAAATTAATACTATCCTATTTTAAAATGTCAGTGTTCTCTTGAGTCAATGTTGACACAGTTTAGTACCACTTCAAGCCTACTTATATGCATAGAATCATAGAATCACAGAATCATAGAATGGTTTGGGTTGGAAAGGACCTTTAAAGGTCATCTAGTCCAACCCCTCTGCAAGGAGCAGGGACATCTCCAACTAGATCAGGTTGCTCAGAGCCCCATCCAGCCTGGCCTTGAACACTTCAAAAGCAACACAAATCCCTGAATTTCTGAAAAAAATCTGTGTGTATTCTGAGTTGAAGATACTCTTACAATCTGTAGTACACTTGGATTTGGAATAAAAAGTTGTATATTCTTTGAAAGGTAATGAAAAATCCCTTGTCCTGTTTTTTGCTGGGATGGAGCTGATTTTCTTCCCAGTAGCTGCTGTTTTGGATTTAGGATGGGATTTGGTATGTGAAGAATGTTGATAATACACTGATGTTATTAGTTATCACTGGGAGATCAAGGACTCTTTTTTTTTTTTTTTTTT